>JABCKC010001605.1:0-16949 GCA_013186395.1 Fusarium papillatum | reverse complement strand
TGTTAGCATTAGGATATAATGCTATGATGTATTGGAAATATGTTCTTTATTATAGTTGAAGTCGGGATAACCGATGACGAAGATCGTTATGAGTATCACCAGGGTGGTAGATGAGATGACGTCTGGCAGTCTGGTTCATCGAGCCACCTACCGATTTTCTCAGTAAAAATGGGTGCTTCCCTTGCTCCGAAAGAGAATCGTTACTTGGTAAACTACATTGTACTCCCATTCAAGTGGACACAGCTATCAACAGCCTTCATCTTCTTCGCACACGACACATCAAAGGACCCTCCTTCTCAGAAATGCCAACGCTGATGGTAGAAATGATCTGCGCCGGATCCACCATCTCAAGGTGATAGTTCTTGAAAGTCGTAGCAACAAGTTTGAGCATGTTCGTCATAGCCATGTTTCGCCCAATACACATTCTATGACCCATACTGAATGGGCTGAGGAAACGTTGAAGCCTCTCTCCATCTTTGTTGAGGAATCTGGAAGGGTCAAACTTATTGTGGTCATTGCCCCAGATGGAAGGGTTATGGTGGACGACGTGGTTCAGGCTGAACACAACGGTCTTGCTCTTTGTTAGCTGGTAGCCACGTAATACGGGGAGAAACATACTCCTCTTGGGATGACACGGCCTTCGATTTCGAACCCTTCCTTGGCTGTCACCATTCTCTCCAGTGGCATTGTAAAAACAGAGTTCATCCGGAAGTTCTCGTTCAGACATGCCATCATGTGGGGCAGCCTTGTCTCAAGTCCTTCAATAGGAACTATGTCTGACTCGACGTTCCCGAGAGTTGCATCAACTTCGTCCACGACTTTGGCATGGATGGCTGGGTTCTGGAGAATGTGGGAAAAGAGAAGGGTGAGGGTTCCGGACGTTGTGTGTGAGCCTGCAACACTGAGACCAGGTTAGAACCAAGGTTGCAAAGAAGGGGGCAAGGCAACCTACATGAATGCGAATGCCTCCGTTTGTATATCAAGCTCCGTGAGTCGAGCACTTGTCTGTGGATCTACGGCGTTGATCAAACTGGTGATGAGATCCTTCCGAGCAGCACCCGTGTCTGCCATACGACTACTGACGCACTTGGCAGTCAGATTCTTGAGGTCTCGTCGTGCTGTGAGAAGCCTTTGTAACCATGGGACCGGCGTCCAGGGGGAAATGGCTTTGATGAAGGGCATGAAATCGGGAATCATGCCTAAAAGGCAAGCCAGGAAGATGTGGTCGTTGATGGGAGGTAGCTTTGAGGCATCTTTCTCAACCTGTGAGTCGAATTGACAACGAAAAGCGAGATCTCCAAGAACATCAAGTACAAAGAAGGCGATTAACTCCTTAAGGTCGAAGACTTGGCCGGTTTTGGAATACTCGTCGAGGTTTCTGCGAAATTGTACGAGGTGCTCGTCGATGTATTGTTCCATCTCTTTGATAGACTGCAGAGAAAATGCATGTGCCATCTGTCGTCGCCGAATCGAGTGTACCTTGCTTGATAAGTGAGTGATTTTTCCTGGGCTTGATTAGGTTCTTTGACTCACCTCCTCATCTTGAGTTCCAAACAGGTTGGGATTGAAAGAAGTAAAGCCATCATAAAAAGCAGTCTTGGCCAGAGTTCGACCGGCTTTATAGATCTTGGGGACGGCATCTCCTTGTCTGAAGGAGAGTTGATTTGGGCCGATGCGGACAACGTCGCCATGCTTCTCGTGCAGCGCGATGAGAGTGTCAGGTAGATGTAGGCTCCATAGTTGCCGGAGTTTCCAGAGATTTGTAAATGATGCCAGAAAAGGACCAGGATATCTTGATAATGGGTGAATATTGCGGTAGTAGAAGATGTAGAGAACAGTCAACAGAGCTATCGACGCTGTGATTGAAGCGAAGGGGTGTTCGGATGCGATTGCCAGTAGCCCGTCAAAGTCCATGGTTGTTGCGCTTGTAGACGGCACTATATCAGTTTAGAAGACAGAGATTCTCATCTCTGAAAGATGAACTTATAAGCTAGGTTTGATACAGCCCTAAAGAGTCTGACCTCGGAATGGTCGAAAGCGGAAGCGGAAGCGGAACGGCCCCCTCAAGTGCACCTCCAGTCGCCCAGATGACAGATGATGTACATCCCCCAGGCGTTTGACCAGCATGATTTTGCGGGATGATAGCTTGAAATATCGTCCAGTGTGGGTGGTAAGCCGAGTTGCTTTGCCATCAGGGTGTTGGGTTTACAATAATGAAGTTTAGAGGCTATGAAGGAGTGAGGTGCTATCAAGGAGATCTCTGCGAGGACGGTGAGATTTATCTGACTTGAAGGATTAACGTGGTCAAGATCTAGTAGCGTTTCCAAACAACTGGATTACTATATTTCACGACTAGTTTGCTAAAGACTGCTGAAGAAACCCAATCGCCTTCCGAAGAGATTGAACGGCAATAACATCATCCTCAGCTGACGTCTTGATGTTGATATTATCAGCCTTTGCGTCGAAGCCATGCTCTGCGTCGGGTGGGTATTCTGTCAAAACTTGCACTCCAGCTGCCTTGAGCTTCTCTTCCGCCTCGGTACTGCAGTCAAGTGGTACAGCTGTGTCATTGATGCCATGAAGTAACATAACATGCGGGAGGCCGCTCAAGTCACCAAAGTGGAGAGGGAATAGAGGCTGGTGTTCTTCTGGTATTGCCTTGACCCCTTCGGTGGAAATTTGGCGAGCAAGACCGGCGATGCCTGTAATGTAGTCAGGAAACAAGGCGTCAATGTGTAGTGCCGCAACGAGGCCGAGTCTCGGGTCACTAGCCGGGTTGGCAACGGGGTAAGCTGAGACTGGTTTCCTCTCATCACCTTGGGCCTTAATAGGCCATGCTTCCAAGACAGCACCGGTCTCAACTGGTGGCCGCCCAAATATGTTCATTCCGGGAGTCGTGTATCGGGGCGCAGCTGGATTCAGCATCCCATAGAAAAGCAGTAGAGAGCAAGGCTTCTTGGTGGCCGAGACAGCTGTGTTGAGAGCCAAGTATGCCCCAGCACTTGACCCAGCCAGCAATATTGAGTCGACAGGTCGGCCTAATAGGTGTCGGAGCGACGAGTAGACCCATTTATATGCGTCCGCGGCATCTTCGATAGCGTCATGTGCGGTTGACTCGGGCATTAGGCGATAATCAGGAATTACAAAGATCCATCCTCGTGAGGTGCAAGCGTGCACAAGCCAGTATGGAAAAAATGCATATCGGTCTCCAACAATCTATTTAAGTGTTAGCACGACCGCTCGTGCTAGACAAGGTGAAAACCTATGAGTGAAATGGGGCACCAAGTAGATACTAACAAGAAAACCGCCGTGATAGTGCAGTAAGACGACAGCCGGAGACCCATCCGACTCTTCAGGGTACACGACGTCGAGGTTGATAGTTCCATCTGATGTGGTCTTGAAGGGTAGTGTCTGGGACGTGTACCCAGCGAATCCCTCAAGGGGGAAGCTTGAGGTCGACATGTTGATGCCGAGTTGAAGCTTTGCCAATGTTGGGGTGCCGGTGATCAATGGCAGTGGGCCGAAAGAGTTTCAGGCGAAAGAACAAGATGAAACAGAATCAGTACATAGTCATATTTACTGCCGTAGGATGAGGTGCTGACTTCGGAACGGAAGCCTTGCTTCCTCGGGAGTCATCGCGCTAGTTCCGCTTCCGAGGGGATCGACCTCAGGTGGGGACTATGTCGATCCGTCCCATGTTGCAAAGACCCAATCGCTTCTTGTACCGCTGGCAGAGACTGGCGGAAGGTCAAAGAAGTCATTAAGCTGGTCGCGGACCATTGCGTCTCCCAAGGTGTCGACCGGCATGTCCATTGCATCCAGCTGCAGCGCTGGGAATAGCTCATCGAACATCATGGAATCAGTATCAGGCGAGCATTCCAAGCTTCGTGCTTCATCACCTTGCCCATTACAGCTCGATGCCGTCGTGGCAGAGTAGCTAGACAGCTGTGCCCGAAGCCTCCGTAAACCCTGAAGACGTTTCCAAAGTGCCATGAGCAGCGGCGACCGGTTGCTCAGCATCCTGATCATGTCGAGTGCAATATCAAACTCAACCTTGACGTTGTCGCAAAACATGGAACTGGCGTTGACGACCGCCAGTAATAGGTTTCCAAACGCTGTTAGCAAGAGGTGCTTGAAGAAGAGAGGGTTGCGCTTGATGATGCCCGTGCTCTCGTTGAGGCTTGAGAGCATCTGCAGAGACTCCTTGGCGATAGCTACGGCTTTGTGAGCATGTCTTTGGTGCTGTGCTATCCGCGTTGAGGATTGGAGGACTGGCCGGTATATCAGGTTGTATAGATGACTCTTTCGGAGGAACAACACCGCTTGAGCATGCCTAACCTCCTGTCCTGGCTGTATAGATTCCAGCTTCAGTTCATCGGCTAGGTGATGGTACCACTGTCCTATTTGGTAGTCGAGATAGTCGAGTTCATCGAAATTGATGGCACTCTCCTTCTCGCCTTGGCTGTTGAGGGCATGCCATGTCTTGCCTGCTAACTTGGTCCAATCGAGAAGCGCTGTGGTAACTGCATCATGGCCACCCTTAAAACTTGTCAGCATGGTAAACAACAGCATATCGTCACAGAGAGAGTTGGTGAACAAGTCCATACCATGGCAAAGAGTGGTGGATCGATATGGCAGTCCTGTATGTAGAACGGGATCCCCTGCCCCAGACTCGTCCTTCTTTCTAGCATGTAAACACACCGAAATGTTCGTAGCGCCGCGGCTTGTTCCTCCAAGTTAGCAAAGGAGTTGACGGTTGCTCGGCGGTGTAATCCCATTTCGAGGCAGAGTCTGGCTGCAAAGCCGATGATACGGCCTGTTCGTACTTCTTCGTCGAGGTGATAGTAATAAAGGGCCTATCAGCATCTGTTAAAAACACTGCAAGTGCTTATTTCTTGTCCTAGGTTGTTCCCTTACCATTAAAACTAGCAGCTGTATGTTGCTGATGGAATTTGTGCTCCATAGAAGCCCTTCAACAGCTTCAGTAGCACTCTGGAGGAGTCTCTGAGCTAGATCATTACGGCCACCGCTCTCCAACGTTCGACCAATAGCCAAAATGAGCTTCAGCTTATTAGTCTTACTATGGGACAAGCACTCCGCCAGAGCTCCTCGACTCCTCGTATCGTGAACTTTGACACTCTGCATAACGTCAAAAACATTATGGGCAACCTCTAGCATCTGCTCTTTGCTGACAACGGCGTAGAGAGAGCCGGTTTCGGAAAACCACTGTTCAATGTTGTTGATGGCATCTTGTTGGTTCATATCCCAGAGAGGGTCTTGGGCCAGGAGCTTCATGAATGGTCCGTATTGTGCCAGCTGGTATGGCACATTTGAGGCTGGGCCGGTGCCTTGAGTGGACTTGTCTAATATAGTTGCTGGTATCCCCATGGCTTTGAGATTTCCTTTGACAACTTCAAAGGTAAATTCGGAGCTGGAGGGGCCGCAGAATTCGGGCGAGTTGTGACTCCCTTCAGACGGTCTCTGACTTGATCGAGTATCTGACCGGGGACTCGAGTATTGAAAGGACGTATGTGGCGATGGGTTTTGTGGTGGAGCAGAATTTGTTATGTCGAGAGGGCTTTCCTGCTGAGCAGAATGTTGAGATGGCCTGGTTGATCTGGTTGAATCTGGGCTCCTGAAATCATGTCAGTGATCCGGTACTTTTTATTAGAAGTGAAGAAGTGAAGAAGAGGATGAATAGAACTATGTGAATGGAGTAGCTAAACTGACTGTGGATCGAGTTGCTGAACTGGCAGAATTCGAGGCAGTGAGTGATATTCACATTCGACTGAAGATCGGACACATCTTGCGCAGGGGTTGACACCGTTGCATTTGACCTTTCTTCGTTTGCACTCGTTGCTAGAATATAGCTGAGAAGAGAGATCTTGGAGAGGCAATTATCTCAGACACGAAGGCTTACCATGCTTGATTGACATACGGGTCTCTTCTGTTCCGCCGAAGCCGATGCGCGACATGTCGGTTGTTGCTTGATGCCATTGTACTAGTGAAATACGACCAATCTCAGCAGCTTCAAGCCTTTCAGGTAGACAGCCTAACTGCGAGCAAATGCATTGATGCCGGGCTTCGCGTGGCAATGGCAAGGCAGCGTCGTCGGTATCTCGGTTCACATCGACGGAGCGTATTCACTTTGTCAAAGAGAGAAGCGCGAGGAGCACTCTGAGCAGACTGAGGTCATGCATCTCTCGCGAGACATGCCGGATGCAATGCCGAGGTGGACATTTCTCGGCTTGAGAAAAGTCCGATGGCGAGGAGAACCACCCCGCACCCCAAGATTCCCTAGATTAACCCTTGCTGTGATTTACCAGGAGCTCAAGTTAGTTATATCTGAATGCGGGGAAAGACACCATTCCGAACCTTGGAGGGGGCTGTTCCGAGCTTCGTGGGATCCATTACCTTGACAACTTGCCCCCGTCCTGCTAAGTAGGATTTGTCAACACCATAAAAAGAGATTCAACAAGTGTGTCCGATGGAGTTTCATATATGTGACAAAGAGTTCAAGCCTAAAGGCCATTTGAGTCATCACTTAACGCGGCATCTGGGGTCAAACCCTTCGGTTGCAGCTTTTGTGGGAGACAAGTTCCTCTAGGTAACAGACATCTCAGGGACCGAATCGCATCATTTTTAACACCCCTTGCTAGAGACTCTCTGTGATACCTACCCTTCCTTATAAGCTTAATCTTCAAGTGACCGAGGATGTAAATAAACTGAGCTAGACTATAACGGAAATACAATCCGAGGAAACAACTCTCAGATAAAGCGGCCTGACTTGCTCAACCACTTATCGATATAATCGAATGTAGTCTTGACCGTATCGCCAAACTCTCCAGGGTATGACTCGCACTCAGTACAAGTCTGGATACTATGCTCAGCACCTTCGACAAAGGCAATATCAGTGTCATTACTGATTGCAGCCAGATGAGTCTTTTCAATGTTAACAAACTCATAATGGCCAGTGTTTCCCATAGTCAGGAGAGGCACGCGGATCCCTTTGACGGCGTTCATGGGTATCATTTGAGATGAGTTCCAGACAAACCCAGTCAGCCCATCGGCTTGATAGCTGAGGTCTTCAGTGGTGGTAACCGCCATAGTAGACAGGAATCGCTTCACAGTCGTCTTGAGCGCACCCTGCAAGTACTTTGAGGCGATGGAGCCAGTGGTCGAAGCCACCCGAACCGAGGGAATAATCTGAATGGTGGAGCTTCCGTTCACATGCAGGAGCTTCCAGGGCTGACTTGTCTGGCGTAGATAGTCCAAGTCCTACATCATGCATCTTCATGTCAGAGAGACTGGTGTTCATTGGGACAGGGGTTCGTACCTGAGAGAAGAATTTGTTATTGTTGCCGACGTAAATTGCGTCAGGCAGATACAAAGGCTCATCGTCATCAAAAAGACTAGAGCCGTTGTTGATTGCAGCTAGACGCTCTTTGGCGAACTTGATGATGCGTGAGTTCCGAGCGTGCACGCCTTGGGCAAAGCGCTGGGCAAATGCTTTGGTGTATCGAGATGGCCCAGAGCTGTTGAAGCCATTGGCAACGCTGTAGAGGTTCAAATCTTGGTTGATACGCCTTCCAGACGACTCATCCTCGATAGCAGGGTTCATAGATAGGACTGTCATAACGCCGATGCCGAAATTCGCATCGTTGAGCAGCACGCCATCAGCAGCGGGGAGGTCACCCATGGCTTCAGAGCAGGGATAGATCTTCTCGGGGCCAGCACAGGCGGAGACGCCATTCTCAGCAATGTTCTGGTACTGTGATAGCATGGCGCCGCCGCCACTGTGGCCGAAGAGGATGACCTTGCTCACCTCTGTCATGTTACGTAGATATCGAACGGCGTAGGCGGCATTGGTCATCATATCCTCAAAGTTGAGGTCCGACATGTAACCTGTCTTGCTGGCGGCGTTGTTGACACAGAAAACGGTATATCCACGTTTTGGTAATTCGGTGCATGCGGAGAATGACATGTAGTCCTGTTCGGCGTGCATCACCATGACGGCAATGGACGCTTTGGCAGCATCGCCACCCGGGGCTGGGCGTTGTAGGGAACCAACAATACCACCCACAGGAACAATATCGACTGAAATGGGATCCGGGAGGGTAGGAGTGACAGACGCCGCCATGGCAGTCAATGTGTAGCCGGCCAAGGCAAGAGTTTGGAGGGCACCCATCATGTTTGCTGGTTGCTCAGGACGAGAAAGATGGAATGTGTCGATAAGGGGATATTGAAGGTGAACAGAAGTGGAAGATAGCCGTTGAGGAGCGTTCATCAATGGTTTTATCTCAAAAGAGGTATCCATACTTCTGTGTACTGCACGAGTTGCGAGGCCTCTTGTTGCATTGCGTACTTACATAGTAGGTAGTTGACCACGCAAGCATCACTCGGAACACCCCCACTATGCCATCCATACTGGCGGGGCAGTGGCAGTACACCGAGAGAATCCGACCGAAAAGGCGCCGGGATCAAGTTTACAGGGTATATTGGCTGGGAGGACATTCCTGGCCTCCCTAGAATGATTGCAATACGAGCGAGACACCGACCAGGACCCTGACTGTTGGGTTAACGTCATCGGCTCATGAAGGGATTCGGACATGAAACACAAAACGTAGCGTAGAGGTGAGCAGACAGCTAAATCAGTTGCCTGTGTTCAAATCCACTGTTTGTAGGGGTTAAAAAGCGGAAACACTCCTACCTGCCCCACTAGGATAAGCCGTGTAGAGAGTAAACGTCCCGGGGCGAGATGCTCTGGGCATAAGAGATTATGACGGCGGCTTTGGAAGTCGGGGGCCGTATCAACATGTATGATCAACATGCTGCTAGCAACTAGAACGGGAAACATTTACAGTACGTTTGCCTTCAGAGCAAGTCGATGTAGCTCTTGTACAGTGTACATTCAGTTGATTTGGTCATTGCAATGACTTAATCCTTGGTCAATTAAACTGCCTTAAAAAGCCATACATGTCATCCATGTAGTCACTTTCTGCAGATCCCTCCGCCTTATCTCTTAGCAAAGGACTATTCTCTTGAAGGAGCACGTTTGCCAACCACCAAAATTCATCAGCCTTCCTAAAGAATCCATGACAGTTATCCTCTAGATCCCCCATTTTCTCGACACTGGAATTCCATAGGTATTTCCATCTCTTGAGGGCTCGTCGCAGCGCAGTCTTGGACCCCTGAAGAGAACAGTCGGCATAGCTGCTAAAGATGATTTCGTGTAGGCCTTGGTGGGGAGTTAGCTATCAGAACACGAAACCCTGAAAGTGGCCGTGTTGATTTTAGAAAATGTCCAATATGTAATACGCACCTGATACTAGAATGAACAGATCCAAATAACTGAGTTGTCCAAAGCGAGATGGAATTTCGTTTGTCCAGCATTCTTGCATAAGGAGGGAAACACCATCCGCGATAGATGGTATCTCGCCAGAAGACTCTGTCGATTTACGAAGATGATGGGATTCGGTGGGTAGACAGGCAAATAAATTATCGGAGCACGGGAACGAGCTAGTCAACTCAGACAGCGCAAGAAAAGGCCGAGTCTGGTGAAAGATGGCCTGGGAAGAGTCGACGAGGAAGATATATGCCATGAGTCTACGGGAATTTCTCTAATAAGTGACCGACAAAGGTAGGGAAAAAAGTCAACTCACCTGACGGACTCTTCTGTCTTGATGAAGTTCTCACCGCTAGCTACATCGGATGCTTCGTTATGTAGGGAACCCTGATGCCTAAGTGATGGAAGGCCCATGTTGCGAGCAGCCCGGACAATGTCGGGATACCTAGACTGACGGATCCGCCTCCAAGACACACTGTGGTTGTTCCAGTGCTGCAACAGTACAAGAATGAATGCCGCCTGGAGAGGAGCGACGTTGAGGGGCGGCTTCTCCCCGCAGGTCGGTTCAACGAGCTGTAGAAAGTCCTGGTGGCCAAAGATGTACTCCTCTGCGGCGTCTAGGCAGACTCGTGCCGCCATGGCAGCCTTCCTGGACGAGAATGAGGCCCCCATTAGAATAACGGCCGCAGAAAGAGGCGGGAAGGCGTGCGAGAGGTCAAAAATAGCAGGGTGTAGCATCGGACAGTGAGGATGCCAGTTATCAAAGTAGGATTCGACAAATGACCTGGCCCTCTGCGGTGTAAATAGGAACTCGGTTGCCTCGACGAGCATGGAATACGCCGTGAATGAAAGCTGGCCTTTGCTCGTTGCGCATAATGCCGAGGAGATGTCGCGTAGGTTTGTCTGCAGTTGGCCCAAGCTGCTATCTGGATTTATCCCGTGAGACGGCGGCCCCTCGCAGGGCGTATCCAACCGACACGATATCCAAAAGTCGACTTCGTAAACAAGGTCCAAGTCGGGTATTTCTTCGGTCGCGGTCCCTCCCAAGCCGGCTTGCGTAGGGAGCCAGGGCTGGGCCATGACGCTGTCTCGCTCACCGTTGTGCTCCACCGCAGATTCCTTTTCTTCCATCAAGGAAGGCGAGATGAAATAGTCTTGAATGTTTCCATTCCTCGGATTAGTATACTGCAGTAAGAAAACCATAGAGACTTTGCCGAATGATTCCTCTTGCGCAGAGTCATGCGGGAACTTGATCTCGACAACACATGTCGTCAGACAAATGTCTGCTCGAGGATCAAGCCCCCGACCGGATTCCAAGGCAGCAGCGAGAAAGCTTGGAGATCTGATAGCTTCGCCTCCAGTTGGTTGACTCTCCGTCACCCGATTATACGTGCAGGGCTGTGTGCGAGCCCAGCAAGAGGAACATGGGAGGCAGCCGTCACAGGCTATCTTGGACCGGGCACAACAGTCGCAGGCATGGTACCTGCGGCCTGGTTTTGACGTCGAGGGGAGCGGCCTTCCATATGCGTGCGAGCAGGTCTTGGAATGTCGGCGGGCAGCATCTCTGAAAGGGGTTTGTCTTCAGGTTAGAGAGGGGGTTCATTTGACGGACTTGGGCACTTACGATCGGGTGAACTTGTCATGGCAGAACGGACACTTGTTGAACTCGGGCTCCTTGTCGTCTGTAAAATTCATCAAAGATGAGTAAGCAAGTGGTATCTTCCCAGTCGGGGTCTAGTATGGATGATAAAAATTGCAAGGTAAAGTCTTACGTACGGCTTCGTTCGTGGCGACGAAGGTGACACAGTTGGAGGTAGCTTCTTGGGCAAGCTCGACAGACGTAGCGTTTCCTATCGTCGCTCTCCATCACGGCGAGGAAAAAGGGGGTGGGATGTCGGCTTGGTAATGGAATCTCAAGTTAAGTCTCGGAATGACCTTGACCGAATCTCGCATCCATGGATACCTACTATGTAGGTAGGTAGGTAGGTAGATATCCATTGTCGGTACCGGCATCTCCATTTCCCCGCGTGATCCTGTCCCCTCCCCTCTCATCCCCTGCGCCTGCCGCCCCACATGCAACATCATGAAGTGGGTCATCCGCGCGGAGAGGAGGTGGGATTTGCCCGTCCCACTGAGGCGCGCGTCTGACCAATCCAGGCGTCAAGATTGATAAGTCTCTAGTTTAAGCCTCCATTCAGGGTCGATATTGGGTTTAGTTAATATCGGCATTACATACTTGCCTTGGGGATGGGGGTGTTGAGACAGTATCGATTTGAAGAGAGAGTCTACTTTATGATTAATTGTATTCTGCCTGCCTTCATATTAGGAAATAAATATCATAACCTAAGAAAATATCTATTTGTTCAAAGTAAGAGACGAGCCCTTGATGTTCCCGCACCAGGCTTGCGAGTTTGGAAGCTATTTATCAATAACACATTGACTTGCAAAAAAGGTGATTTTATGCTGCAGTGCGGGGGAAATGTCCAAAAATTCCCATCACCCGGACGGGTAGTGACTACGGGATATTGAACGCCTTTCAAGTCTGGCTATAAAGGTATTTAAAGCAGCTGAATCCCACTCCTCGGCAACAAATTATGAGATAGCCTGCCATGGTTATGAACTATCTGTTTAAAACCCTACAATAACCAGCTTTTTAACCCCACAATGACGGCCACATTCGAGTATGAAAATCTCAAGGGCAAATGGCCCACAGCCCTCGATCTAGCCGGTTCAAACCTACCCTGTCGCATCGAAGGAGAAGTCGGTGACCTCGTTGTCCTCGGCGAAATTCCTTCAGCTATCGATGGCACCTTCTACCGGGTCATGTGCGACCCCTTTGTGCCTCCGGATCCCAACAATGTCCCTATCGACGGAGACGGAAACATCTCGGCCTTTAGAATCCGCAAAGGAAGAGTCGACATGAAGATAAAGTACGTCGAGACGGAGCGCTATAAGCTCGAACGGAAGGCCAACAAGGCCCTCTTTGGCCTGTATCGTAACCCTTTCACACATCACCCGTGCGTGCGAGCAGCAGTCGATTCCACAGCCAACACGAACCTCGTCTACTGGGCAAACCACCTGTTGGCATTGAAGGAAGTTGCTCTCCCCTATGCCATCGACCCGGACACTCTCGAGACAAGGGGCTACGATCCGTTTGAGGGCCAGGTCAAGTCCAAAACCTTTACAGCTCACCCCAAGGTCGATCCGTATACCGACGAGCTCGTCGTCTTTGGGTACGAGGCCAAGGGGCTCGCGACTCGGGATATTGTCATCTACGCTCTTGACAGGGACGGCAAGAAGCGTGACGAGCAGTGGATCCAGGCGCCGTGGTGTGCCTTCATCCACGACTGTGCCCTGACGCCAAACTGGATCATTCTCGTCCTGTGGCCCTTCGAAGCCAACATGACCCGGTTGAAGGCCAAGAAGCAGCACTGGGCGTGGGACTACAGCCTCCCCGCCACATTCATCGCTGTTCCGAGGCGCAAGGCGACTCCCCTGCCCAGCGGCTGGAAGGAGGGAGAGCACAGGGTTTACTCGTGGAGGAACTGCATGCCCATCCACACCGCTGGTGCGTGGGAGGGTCAGGATGGCAAGCTCTACTTCGAGTCTAGCCGCGTCCACGACAACGCCTTCCCCTTCTTTCCCCCGGATGACGGCAGGATGCCCGCAAAGGATGCAAAGGCAGACTTTGTCCGATGGGAGATTGACCTTAGCCAGCCGAGCGGTTCAGTCGTCCCTGATCCCCTCATCGTACTCGACGTACCCTCCGAGTTCCCACGAGTTGACGAGCGCTTCCTCACGCACGACCATGAGTTTGTCTTTCTCAACGTCTTCATCCCGGAGAACTCTGACGGTGAGGCGAACATCTTTCACGGCCTCAACGGACTGGCCATGCACAGCCACAAGACGGGACAGACGCGCTGGTTCTATGCTGGTGACGACTCCCTTGTGCAGGAACCCGCGTTTATCCCCCGCACGCCTGATGCTCCCGAGGGTGACGGTTGGATCGTGGCTATGGTTGAGCGGCGGGCTGCCGGCCGCAGTGACCTGGTCATCTTGGATACGAGGGAGTTTGAGAAACCGATCGCAATTGCCCAGCTTCCCCTGCACGTGAAGGCGCAGATTCACGGTAACTGGGTTGACGCGGCCGTCTTGCCCGAGTGGAAGAGCCTGGTCAGAGAGGCTCCGGTTGGAGAGATTAGCAACAAGGGGGCACTGGAGCCTCTCGATTGATGAGGGGTGCGTTATTTAGGAAGTTTTACCAATAGCATCTTGTCTTTCCTCGGCTTAGAAGAACAGAGAGTCAAATCAGTTATGCCTAAACAATAAAGCTTCTAAATTTCCAACATAAGAGTGCTATTATTCTCCCTTCGACCCGATGCTCACTAGTCTAAACCGTTCAAGGTGTAGTGCTTGCTCAGACCTGCGCCCCCTGAGAGTGTGAAGCATTGCCATCAGTTATCCAGACTTTGGCCCATCCGCGCTCTCTGTCTTCTCCACATGATTGACATTACTCATCTTGATCGCATCCTCCGCCGTGGTAATAGTAGCAGCTGCACTATCTCCATCAAAAAGCCAGGCCATGTTCTCCAGGGTACGACCTCGAGTTTCCGGATAGGCAAACCAAACAGTCACGAGCATCGAAACCAAGACAGCGATGAAGACGAGATAATACTTCCACTCAATGGCCTCTAGCGCAATCGGGTTGACGAAAATGTTGAAGAAGACGGCGAGGAGAGTGGTTAGAAGGGTGACTGAGAGTCCCTTGGCACGCAGGCTGTATGGCCAAATCTCGATAGGATATGAAACCAGAAGCGGTGTGAGGGCGATGTCATATCCAAAGTTGTAGCTGTTGATGACACGTAAGTAGTTGGAAGAGAGAAGGGGGATGTGAGAAGGGGTATTGTCTCTTGAAACATACATGAAGAGAAAAGGGATGACGGTGATACCCGTCGAAGTCTGTCCGGTCGAAGCAAATCCTGCCGAAAGACCCGTGATAATAATGTAGGACATTAGCATAATAGTTCCCTATTGAACCAAGTTAGCTATTCCGCAGGAATGAACAATTCATTTTGACTCACAGATGCGAGAAACAGCTTTCGGCGACCAAGTCTATCAACCAATACCGCGGCGGCACAGGCCCAAATGAGATTCCAAAGTTGGAGGCATGCCGAAATCAAGGTCTGGTCTCTGACAGATGTGATTCCCACGGTTTGCTGGAAAAAGGGCCTTGTTAGCAAGTCCGTTGAAGATAACGGATCCGAGGACAACATACCAAAACCATGGCCAGATAATAGCTGACGACGCCGTTACCACTCCACTGTGCAAAGATTCCCAGAGTGACGCTGATGAACAGACGGTGCCTGTTACCAGGAGTGTTGCACAGGTCAGCCCACGAGGTGGAGGCATTGGCCTCCTGTTCGGCTCTGATTGTCTCCTCAATTTCCGTCATCTCGAATGCGATGAGTGGCGAATTCATGTCTCCTCCGCTATGAATATTGGCCAAGATCCTGCGAGCTTCCTCTACTCGATCAACGGATACAAGCCATCTAGGAGACTCGCTAATCATGAGGAAACCCGGCAAAGCGACGAGAGGGGTAGCGATCTGGAGTAGAGATGGGATCCTCCAAGACCAGTGATCCATGTTTCTCGTAGCAAAAGTCGTCCATGCCGCAACGACAGAGCCCACAAACCAGCCGCAGTTGTACAAACTAGAGGCAACGCCGCGCTGAGAAGGGTAGGCATTCTCCGAGATGAGAAGCGGCACCGAGACGAAGAATGCCGAGGCAGCACCCAGGAACAATCGAGCCAGAACAAAAGCAACTTGACCATTAGCTGCCGTCTGTAGAGCGGTTCCAAGAACGAGGAGGGCGTATCCGATCCAGACCCCAAGTTTGCGACCGTATCTGTTGCAGACCCATGCAGCGGGGGGGTAGACGATGGCGCTGCCGAGAGAGTAGATGGCGTTGATGAACCCAAGCCATGCACCCGTTGGACTATCCATGAAAGAATGCCATTGGGGAAGAGCGAGTAATCCATTCATCAAGCTCCCGTCGTATCCGTTGGATGAAGAGAACATGATGAGTAGGAGAATAGAAAAGTTGAGCTTGACGAGATGTTTCTGCTTATACCATGGCCCGTCGTCGGGAAGGACGGCAGCTAGTTCGTCGCCGACGGCATTGGCCTTTGAAGACTTGGCATGGTGATCGTCAGAGTTGTGTTTGCCCATGGTTGGCAGTTGCAAGCCGTGGGTTTGTTCCAGGAAGACGTTGTGCGTGTGGGAGGAAGATAGGATAGTAGGTTGAGTAACAAAGGAGTTTGAGGGAAGCCTGCCAGCGAGAGTCGAATGACGGCAGGACTGTGGCAATTTATACGAGACTCTTTTCGTCTCTGATCACGTAGGACAGGCAGACGGATAACGAACCAACAACCCTTGCTGTTTGCCAGGTTTGATCGTACACATTCATGGTGTGACAGCACAACTGCCAACAAGCCTACCGGATATACTCTTCCGCATCCAGACGGGCTTCTCTCCTCGAATGAATCTTGGCCCAGGTGATGGATAACCAGTTTAAGCTTGATGCCCGTCCCCAGATTCAGTCTTAATGGCCGGTCCCAGATTTAGTGCCCGTTCCCCAGACCCCATCCATTCTGCAGAGCACGGACGGAAGACCGTTATCGACTCAGAATATTGGGTAGCGTCGATAGGTTCAAAGACCCTTGCCCTGCAAGACTGACTCAGTAGCCTGAAGGGTACTCTCACCACATGGCTTTTCAGATGAGAACTAGGTTAGTCTATCCGAAGATTCTCCAATCAACCGAGGGTTTTCCGTTCATCTGTGTGCATACGTGAGCCTTTGAAGCTGTTTACAGGGTCCAAGTCCGGGGTAGTCCGGGGTAGACCAGGGGGTCAAGAAAGGCCCTAGCCTTGGACAGGCATAGCGATTTTGCCTCGGGATCGGCAATTGACCACGGAGCAGTTTCGGTCCGAATTGAAACCCCAAGCCTGGCTGGGCAGCGTTTATAGCTGACTCTAATAGGTCGGACTAAAGTGAGTTTGCCATGCTGTAGTCTGGGGTATGGATACTGCATGTATAGGCGGAATCGCAGCACCTCATCATTGGTGATGACGGAATGGATCTTATTTATCCCTGTTCATAGCATCCAAGTGTGCTGCATAGTCTCGGTGTGGCCGAGGCTTACACATGGCTTACACCTTGGCTATATACGCGTCCTTGTTTAACCAGGTCTTTAGGTGCTACAACGAAAGGACTGAATATGGAATGGACAAGGCCGTTAGGTCAAGCTGCACCAGGGGTCCCGCTGTGGAGACGTGATGCGGAGATGAGTCGACATACTACTAGAGGATTCCTGTATCTTGTGTTTCTGGGGAATACCATCCAGGACCACCTAATGCATAGCCCCACCTAATGCATCACCAAAATTTCGATTCACTCATACAAAATGTAAATTTTGGTGCACACAAAAATAGACCATCATATCAAGCAAAGTCGAAACTAGTAAAATGTTTCTCCATAAAATTGATCAAACTTTACTCTCTGCGCGGTTTTTTGACCTCTCGACCGCTGCGTGTGCGCTGGCA
>JABCKC010001595.1:0-13652 GCA_013186395.1 Fusarium papillatum | reverse complement strand
TTTTCACTATACAACGGGATATGTGGTATCCCGTTGTATAGTGAAAAACGCCATGCAATGCCGCCCATCGCTTTGTTGTATCTGAAACAAGTCGCTAAATAAAGACCAAATCACACAATTCAATCAAGGAGATACTGCCTTAGTAGACCGAGATGGCCGACACCAGCCTCGCGGGATTTCGAGGTGGCAGGTAGTACTCCTCATCGTAGAATGAATCGGATTCGTCTTGTTGTTGTTGTTGCTTTTGCGACTGCTCCTTGGTGTCCTTCTCTTCGAAGCTGAGAATGGGTTGGGGAGGCGAAGGGGGCATCGAGTCGTCGTCGGAAGAGTCAGAGTCGTGTTCGACGAGCTCTGGTGGTGAGTTGGAGTGAGAAGGTGTTCGGACAAGCTCGAGCTGAGCGTAGTCCTCCTCGAGGTCGTCCTCCTCCATATCCTCATCAAGCTCGACATGGGTGATGCGAGGGCTCATGGCCTTGATGGGAGTGGCATTGGCCATCTCAATATCTTCATCCTCAGAGTCGTAGTCGTCAGAGTCAGAAGAGTCGGAATCGTAGTCATCCTCATCCTCCTCCTCGACAATGTTGTCGGCCCATTGCACGTGGCGGTCTTGTTGAGGGCTGGCTCCACGGACAGATTGGTTGAACCATCGCTCCTGTTCCCGCTCGGCGTCGGCAAGCTCAAGCATCAGGGAGTCGAGAAGGTTGGCGTGTCCGACAAGCAGGCGAAGGTCGTGATCGGGCTGGGCAGCCTCCCGGGAGAGCTTAGCCCGAGCCTTGTGGGCGAGGTAGTATGTTTGTGTGATGGACATGTTCTTCTTGATGGCGGCTTGTCGGAGAGATGAAGAGGAAGAGGCAGTAGGCCTATAAATAGAAGTGGTTGTTGTCGTCGACATGTTGAAGAGAGGAATCAAAGGTGTGGAGGTGCTTGGCCTTTGTATAATTGGCGTTTGGTTGCTGTGAGTCAAGGCAGCGATCCCGATTGCGGCAGGCTTGAATTAGCGGCAGGGATGTTCGGTGGTGACAATGACTTGAGCGATTGGGTGATAGGGTGCTAGTCAGGGTCCCGTGTGCTTCAGAGAAAAAAGGGCTTTGTGGAGATGATGGTCCTTGACGAGAGGCTGATAGCTTTGTAAGTTGAAACTTGCTAAAGATGAGGCTGTTCAAAGGCTTGTAAGTTGCTTGAGATGATGATGGGTCAGAAGTTTGGAGAACTAGGGGGGGGACAACGGATTCTTTTAACCTTGAGTGAACCCTTTACGGACTTTTCTTGTTGTCTCACGCTTTTTCATGGGATTATGGAGTTATGCCCGAGACGCCGCTAGAGCGGACTTTGCGCACGCGGACCCGAGGAGTGCGAGAGCGATGCCCAGGCATGGGGGTGTGTGGCTTAGTGATCCATGGATGGGTGTGTGGATGGGAGGATGACCCATCATGGTCCATCACGCCCCCATGCAAAGACCCGAAGCCGCGAAAGGGGACCCAGAGATTTGTGCAAGATTTGCACCGACCCCTGTGTCTTTTTCAAGCCTAGGTTCTACTGGACGAATGACAGTTACAGGCCGGGGGGGGTTGTTTGCAAGGCACACAAAGCACACAGCTGTGCCTGCATCTCCGGGTGCGAGAGATCCCCGCGGACGGCCGAGGTGCCCGCCCCATTCGGGGCCAAGGTCTCTTCTCGGACCCAGGTACCTCGGACAGCCCGAGTGCATGGGCGAAATTGCAGGTACCCCCGTCAGTTCCGGTACCCGAACCAGGACCGGAGAGCTTCGTTGGGTTGATGCCGTTTTACCCTCAGCTTCCATCGTCAATCGCCGTTGTCGCAGCAATTACAATTCCCCTCTCTACCGGTAATCCGTCCATCTCGATGCATGCATTCCTCGAACGGCTGTATTGCACAGCATAGTGACTCAAACACGACTCATCCCCAATCGCGGACTTTGGATGCTTGTTGCTCTTGCAGTGTGCAGAATAAGCACCAACACACAGGCATGGATAGAGCAATCTCACACATGGTTGTCGCAAGGTGATTCATAATCTGAGCCCTTCAGTCAGCAACCACTGCTGAGCTTGATTAGAAACTGTGTGTGCCTTAGTGCCAACTCCCCCCCCCTCGCAGCCCATCAGCGTCCAGCGTCCGCCCGTGTCAACTCCGCCAGACACACACACACACACACACACACACACAAATCCGACCTGAAGGTGGATTTCCAAGCCCGCGCCCTTGGGGCCTTACCAAAGGCAGATAGATTGCTACCGTGCATTTCTCAGCAAATGGCGAACCTTAATGGCCCTGTTCGGAGTCGCGATCATGATTGTCTCCGATGACTCTTCTGGCTACTAGTCTAGTAATTACTGTAAAGTTTCTGTTATTGCGAAAAAGGTATGACTCTTTTCCAAATAACTGCGGATCGCAATTCATCCCCATCCCCCCTACAGCGTAATTCCAAGACACTGTCGGCATCCCGTGGCATCCGCACCTCCGTCACGATGGCAGGATGGATGACCTTGATCCTGTCTGGTCTGCCTCCGAAACAGCTCTGAGAAACCTGCTCTGAGGCCTGCCAGAGAGTGCGTGCGTGCGCGCGGGATACGGCACACCAGGATGGGGATACAACGGCACGGTTCGCACCCTGATGAATGTTGCCGATTGATCCAGCTTCAAAAGCTGTCATGGCTGTCCGTTATGCTGCATGTCTGGCCTTACGAAGCAAACCCTTTCCACACCCACCTACCCAGCGGTGATAGATCGCCCCGTGTTCCGTGTTGCCGCATTCGCACCCCCAGGGGCATGGGCAAGCCCTTTCACCGGGCTCCGCCCTGGTTGTTCGTCACCACCTGGACGGGAGAGGAATGGCGGGACAACGTGTGTGGGCAGCAGCAGCGGAAGGTTAATCCAGAAGCGAGAGCGAGAAAGGTCTGGCCAGTCAGAGATGGGCCTGGGCGAGGCCACGACAGGATAGGTACGTATCGTTGTAGGGCTGAGCTTGATCGAGTCGGCCGCCCAAGGGTTGGTGTCGCGCTCGAGGACGGAAGACCGAAAGCGACCAACGCGAGCCAATGGGATGCGGCGATGCGGTCAATCATCACCATCACCATCACTGCCATGATGGGCTTGACCTTGCCCACGTAAGCTCAACCCCCATCCCTACACACACATATCTTCAAACAGCGGCCACCTGGCAGCAGTCATTTAACCTTTTTGGGATCGTCCTTTCGTCATTCTCAGATTGATATGGTGGTGTTGTATCCAAGGCGTCGGTTTCGGTTGCCAGGGCACTCTTGAATAACGTCTGCCTATTTCCAATCATGATACCTAGACTGCTTTAAGCTCTCAGGCACACGCACTCACTCGTACACCTCGTCTCACATTACGAAGCTGCAGCTATAGCTCGGATAGCTTACACACTTTCTCAAGGCAGCGAAATTGACTCAATTGACTGACTGGTTCGAGATACATACAGTACGTGCCTGGGTCATTCCCCTTCCCCTAGCTCAGCCGACACGGCTACGCGGCCACCATCTCGCAGCCCTGTAGGCATCTGCCAACTGAACTGCAGCAGCAGACCCTGTCGGTCGGCGTTGAAGATGCCCCCGACCATGCCTCGGCGGGATTATGCAAGGCCAGCCTCAGCCCTTTGCATAGCACCGGCCAGACCGGGCTTTTGTGAATTCCGAATCCACCGACCACCCACCGTGACAGTCCGAAAGAGATCCGCGGACAACGGCTCAAAGACGGGATTGAGAGAGAAAGAGTCAGAGCTTCCAACTCCGCTTTGGAAACTTTTTTTTTCTTTCTCGCTTCCATTCTGGAGAGTCACTGACTAGACTAGAGACTAGTTGTGACTACGATATCGGCCTCGGTGGAATTCTTGAGAATTTTTTTTTCTTATTAACAAGATTAATGTGAGTCTGTTGAACCCGCCCGGGACATTCCAGACATGATGAACAAAACGTTCCATTCCATTGCATCCTATGCATGTAACCTTCTCATCTGGTTCCATTTGGAACTTGCAGCAGCAAGCAGCAATCATGCAGGAAGAGAGTTCAATACGACAAACCGAGTAGATCAGATCAGGTCGGATTTACCCTTTTCTTCCACCTGAAGCCCATCCAGATGCATGGAAGGCACCTTCTATGGGGCACAGAAGCAAAATCCGCGTATTATCTTTCCCCCCTGTGCCTGTGCCACAAATAAACCAACGGGGGGGAGGCGCAAGAAGCCGTGCATCTCGTGGATGGCCACGGTTGGTGGGCGGGCTTTCGGCCTCGTGCGAACACCACTGACCGCCGGTCTGGTTAAGGTTACTGGCGACACAGTCAGCGTCCCAGCAACGAAATGGCGGAGATTGTCGACTGTGGGAGGGGAGATCTCAGAGGTCCGCAGCCCATCCCAATCCCGTTTCGTCCATTCATACGAAAGGCCGCAGCCGCAGCCTCAGCCCGCCCGCATAATATTTCCAGGGACGTGTCTTTTCTCGTCTCGTCCCGTGGTGTGGATGGTCCCTTAATCTAGGTAGCCCAGGCTGCTTTGTCAGGACGGATGGACTGGAGGTAGCACCAAACTCTCGGCCGAGGACCTGCAAGGGGGTGCTCCTATCAAATCACGGCACCGATGATCCAGCGTGCATCAATCAAAACTCGCTCGCTAAGCGGATGCCTGATTATTCGCCTTGATTCCTAATGCGAATAATCATTACTCCGTACTTGATGAGGGAAGCTTCCACAAGATACTTGGAGATTCCCAGTATCATGGAAAACTCACCCCACCATATCGCAACACTCTACCCGTGTGCGTCGCAAAAGACAGAACTCGAAACACAAACGCGCAGAGTGCTGACGCTGCGCCTTTCGTGGCATCTTATGCCTTGTGACTCGTTCCCCGGGCGGGCATTTTCGCTTTCGGGTTCAGTAAACACCCCGTCCCGACATGTTCCATGCCCATCAATTGCGGAGAGCTACGGAGTCGACCTTTTGGCCGATCTGCCGATAAACGTGGGGAAGAGCGAGGCTCCATCCATCATCCATCAAGCCTTATCTCTTGGTGTTCTTCTGGTTAACTCCTAGCCCCGAGCAACTCCCGTTCCCCGTCCCCGTTCTCCATTTCGCCAAAGCTGTCAAAAAATGTCGGCATGCCGTAAACTCCGTCCGTCCGTCCATCCATGATGACGCCTTACACCCAAATTGGGAAGTGATTCGACAGCAACGCCCTTGCACACCTTAAAATTCCCGAGCCGTTGATGACGTGACGATACGTCCTCAATTGAGGATGCCATTCGAGATTGTTGTTGTTTTTTTGGACGATCTTACAAGGTTCTGCCAGGAACACACGCCACAACTTGCCAAAAGCCCCAAGTCAAAGCCACGCGCTGTCGTTTCCTCTCCCTGGAAGAGATCAACCGATCAGTAACATTACATGTTTCTTCTTGATCGAGGAGGCGATTCGAGGAATACGCCTGGGCTTGGCCATGTTGACTTTTACGTCACTACAGGGTATTCTCGATCGACAATAGTCGCTGCGATTTTCTCAACTTGACTGAGTGATTGCCTCTACTGACGCAAATGTGGCTCGGTACGGCTCACACCCATCGTCAGACGATATTTGGACAACAGTTGCAGATGCATTACGGTTATACCGTCTGCGACATCATACGAGATGCAGCAGGCAGGCTACAAGGCTGACTGACCCATCGTGCATGCCGCATATATCCCAGAATGCCTGGCAGCCTGAGACGGATGGCGCACTTCTCTACTGATTAGACGATGAGGCGACAGCCTGCTTCTTCACCGTCAACCAGCGAGTTTCACGTGATACATCTAATGCTAAATGAAGCTATAGCCTGAAGCCTGGTGCGGGGAGGACGCAGGCTGACACGATCATCAAGAGAGGTTGCACGAGCGCAAAAGGCGCTGTCATTTCCTACACAGTTACCCGCTGTCAAGTCGCTGAATAGACTGAGCTACCGAGATGAGACTTCTAAACATATTCACACACGAGGTGCACGAGTTCGACGATGAAAAAAAGAGGAGTCGATACTGCATTCTCTCTCACAGATGGGGCACCGACGAGGTTCTCTACAAGGACCTACTTGACCCGTTCACCAAACCGACCACCAAAGCTGGCTGGTCCAAGGTTGCCGGCGCCTGCAATCTGGCAAGTCGTCTTGGCTACGAATGGATTTGGATAGATACATGTTGTATCGACAAGTCTAGTAGCGCCGAGTTGTCCGAAGCCGTCAACTCCATGTTTCGCTGGTATCAAGAAGCGGACATCTGCATCGCCTACCTGGCCGATATTCAACACATAGCCCCTAGGCCTACCGACTATGTCGCCTATCTGGGAGACAGTGATTGGTTTACCCGTGGATGGACTCTACAGGAGTTGCTGGCGCCACGAGTAGTCGACTTTTATTCGGTAGACTGGGAGCACCTTGGATCCAAGAACAACATCAGCCTGGACCTAGAACGAATCACTGGAATCAACGCTGCGTATCTGAGTGGTCAAAAAAGAGTCACAGAGGCCAGTGTCGCCGAGAGAATGTCATGGGCATCGGGAAGACAGACGACTCGTGTTGAGGACATGGCTTACTGTTTGCTGGGTATCTTTAACATCAACATGCCCCTGATCTACGGAGAGAGAGACAAAGCTTTCCAAAGGCTCCAGCATGCCATTATTCGGGAGATTGATGACCATACTATCCTAGCTTGGGGCACTGGCTTTATTGGACCTGGAGAATTCGATCAATGTCATGATGAATACCAGCCGCTCCTTGCCAAGAGCCCCTATGCTTTCAAGGACTGCGGCGACCTCGTCCCATGCAGCAGCCCGCAAGCAAAGTCGAGGCTAGAAGTCCGCCAGGACGCTGTAAGAATCACCTCCCCTGTTTTATGGGATACCGAGATCCTTGGAGACACCCATTACAACCCACTCTCTGGCCATTCTTTTGTGGTGTTACTTGCGCCCCTACAGTGTCGGCGGAGGAGTGACTTTTTCAACTGCGTCGCTCTCGTGCTAAAGTGTGAGAACATCAGTCATGGCACGGCCAGAGGAAGGCTCATACTCGATGATATGCGACTTCATAGGGTGACGCAAGGCTGGCATCTCGTGCCTAGGAAGTCATGGTGGACTGAGCCCCTTAGACGAACGTTGATACCGCTCGACGCCCCAGCAGAACCGAATTACCACACAACTAGACAAGACAAGGGCTTAATCATTCGAACACTTCCGAAAGGCTACAGCGTCAAAGAGTGCTACGATCCCACAGAAACATATCAATGTGTCCCGCCGTCACTACGCATCCCCGATGCCCATCCCTGCGGACTGAGCCACCCCATAATAGTCAGCATCGGAACGAACTCCCAACCTAATAATATTGCTCTCATAATTCGGTACCAATTCGACCTGGCCCGGCACCCATCCACAAAACCCCAGAGCGAGCCTGTGGCCCGGCGTCCTTCGGTATCCACTAATACTCCCTGGCAACCATGTGGCATACGAGGCCGGATCGTTTATATTCCCGATGGCTTCGACCTGAAGAAAATTGCCAAAATTGACGAGGACGATGTCGAGAAACAATGGGACGCTTTGAAGGCGACCAAGCCTTGCGCGAAGTTCATGCCGGGCATTCGGTTGGATTTTCGGGAGAGCAGGCTACAGAAGTGCATTTGGCTACTGCCAACCTTTTCAAAGGACCCTGGGTACGGTAATTATGTGCATATCTTGGACATCTTGGATATTCATGGGAAGGATGTATCAGCAGAAGACGAGTACTGTTTGGAGAATCAGGGGCTTGAACCCTTTGTCGACAAGGAGTTTGCGTCACATTTCCCCAGGCGAAGACGGAACTCAAAGTTGTGAGCGGAAAGAGGGAAAGGGTCTGTTACGTCTCTGGTGACTCCGATTCCGCATGACATGAGCAAGGGTTAAACGAGTTCTTGAAGTGAATCTTCAAGCCGACCAATCTTCCTCGTAGAGCATATACACAGGAACTGGATCCTTAGCAGTTGTAACTGTCCCTTATTTCCACGAGCCTGTACTATCTTGGCAGCCCAGTCTGGAAGCTGTAGACAGGCCTGATGGAAGGTTGGCAAAATCAACTACCTATAGCTAAACCATACCCTTTAGATGTAGAGAACAAAAAAAGCTGTAGACATTAGACGTGAATGATTCCTCAGGATGAGCAAGGTGAGTTGGAAAAAAAAAAAAAAAGGCTGACCCCCTTGGGAGGCCTAATGAAGAGCTGCATTACCCCTGATAAAGGGATGTAGTATCAAAGATATGAACCATACATACCATGAGTTAAGCGATAGAATTTCTTGACAAAATATTTCCGTCGAGGCTCAGCGTCAGTGCCGTCCGTGTACTTGCGCAGAATCTGTTCCCAAGCCATGATCAGGTGTTCGACAGAACAGCTTGGTTGCATGGCGCACACCTGTGACTGAGACTGAGGTGATGAATTATAAATGAACATGTAGGAATTTTGTTTTAGTTTAGACCTTCTTCTATTACTCTGAGATTGGTGTCATATAATATGTTGAAGAGGCACTGATGAGAATTTGCAGAGAGTAGCTGGACAGCCTGGGACAGCATCCCCCCGAGAAGCGAATCCCGCCCAATCAGATCCAGCAGCGAATGTTCTTGTCACTGAGTCATGAGAATGAGGCGAGAGAGACACACTAGAAAGTCACATTCAACTTCTAGGTTAGTAGGCAAAGATCAAAAGGAATGTCTGCGGGGTATAATGGCACGGGAGCTTCGAGCACAACTCAAGCAAGTCGTGGGTTAATCAACTCAGAGATATATACAACATCTAGCCGTTCATAGGTATTCCTGGCCAATCCAAGTGCCGTTGTTTTGGATCCCAGTATTTGCCTGTGGCATTAAACCTCTCCACCTGGAAACGCTGACCATGAAGGAAATCAGGGCCCATCTGATGAATGAATTCGCGACACTGCTCTTCAACAAACGCCACCCATCGTTTGGACTGATAAGCGGTTTTGCCTCTGGAACCAACCTAGGATATACGCATCGGTGAATCTGGTAGAATATCTAGCAAGGTTAGCTTATATCGCTCGGGTTCGAGGGTGGTGCCTACCGTCACTGCTATATCAGCTAGAGATACCAGCGCGTACACTAGAACCAACCCGCTTTCGGATATCTCTGAAAGTGCCATGTAAATACAATTCATGGTCTCTCCTGAGACTTCAGACCCGTGGATAATGGCAAGGGCAAGAGCAAGCAGGAAATAGATACCGCAGAAGAGGAGAAAGACGAAAAAACACGAGTAAAAGTGGAAGAAAGCGCCATCCCATCCACGATATTTTGTCCCAATCTCAAAATCGAAACCGAGGCCTACAATAACACAGGCCTGGATATCTTTGCGCTGTCTCGTGTTAGCACTTGTTGAGAATAGGGAGGGGGCGACTAACGTTTTGCCGGATGGACTCGAGAGCTGATATGGCAGAGAAGGCCAGGAAGGTATGAAACATGGGCTTTACTTTTTCTAAGCTAGCATCGGGGATGTCGAGATGGCCGGAGACTGAACCCAGACAGACCATCAAGCATGCCGTGGCAGTTTGTTGATGAACGTGCCACTCGCTGGGGAGATGACCAGGGCCATTCCAGATGATGTAAATCGCAAATCCCATCAGTGGGATCAATGCTATTCGAAAAATGTCCTCTTGGAATCCTAACCCTGTCACCATGCCTCTGTAGACGAGGGCCGCGGTGATGGATAAGATCCAGTAGCTAAGGTGATGACGTGCAGACAGCATTTTCCTCTGGTGAGTAAAGATGGAAAGGACAGATGAAAATTTTGAGCTTAGATCTTGGAAGTCGGCATTTTATGGACAGCAGAGCAACTTTTTAACCTTTATGCAGGTACCTAAGGTACTCAACGGTGTTGAGTATGAGTGCAAACCTACAATGCCGCACGAGTAAATTGAGCAACATATGGATCTTGCAAGACCTGGGTGGCTACAATATAAAAATCATGGGTAAGTTTGAATTGAATGTAAACGGTAGAATATACAAGTTGAGTGACAATTTGTCCCGTTTCATTCGTGATATCTCGAACAAATAACACGATGGGACATGAGAATTACACTACAAGACTGGATGACTTAGTCTCCAAAATAAAATGGATCAAAGATAGAACAAATTCAACACAAGAAAGGTAAGAATATGGACTTGAAAAATAGATGTTCTATGTTTCCAAGCCCTTCTATTTTCGGAATGGATTTTGGCGATACTTTGGATATGACCTCTGAGATCTGGGCCTCCCCTCAAGGATACCCTGTACCAAAGCAAGTTGGAGCCACGAGTAGAAAATACACCAATCCATCACTTTAACAAAGCAAAGTCAAGAGCAGCCTGTGAAAGAATAAACGCTTTTGTCTATACCTACAGTCTAAACCCATGTACCCAACGCCTACTCTGCTCGAAGCTTCTGCTTCGTCCGCTTCCTCTTGCCACCAACCTCTCGCCCCTCCTCGACCTCCAGCAGAGCCTCGCGCTTCTTCTCCGAGACAACCTTGAGGACGTCGCGCACCACACGGGTCTCCAGGTTGACCCCCTCCTCCTCCCACGACCCCATCTCGCGGCCCACGCGCTTCTCGATCGTCAGGGCCAGCTCGACGTCGCGCTGCCCGATGAAGCTGACGGCCTCACCCTTGCGACCAGCACGGGAGGTACGTCCGACACGGTGGATGTAGTCGTCAGGGTCGCGGGGAAGGTCGTAGTTGATGACGAGGCTGACCTCGGGGATATCCAGACCTCTGGCGGCGACGTCGGTAGCTACAAGAATACGGGCAGCCGAGGCACGGAAGCGAGCGAGGTTGTCGATTCGCTGCCTCTGGGGTAGCTTTGAGTGAAGTGATGTAACTCGGTGCTCGAGCAATCGCAGTAGATGGTGGAGGTAATCCGCAGTCGAGGTGCGGTTGCAAAAGAGAATGACCGTCTTGTCGACGTTTGCCTCGGTGAGCAAGAAGACGTGGAGGTAGTGCTCCTTGTGTGTGACCGGAACCTTGATGTACATCTGGTTTAGAGTCGTAGGGATGGCCAATGTCTGGGTGTCAACCTCGCACACAAAGACGGGCTGCTTGCCTGGCTTGATCGGCATGTCCTTTAGAGCACGGACTTCCGGCGTGATGGTGGCCGTGAAGAGCAGAGTCTGCCGTTCCGTAGCTGGGGGCAAGACCGAAAGACATTCTTCTACGTCGGGAAGCATGCTGCCAGGACCTGTCGCATTGAGCAGCCGATCAGCCTCATCGAGAACCACGTATTTAACTCTCCTCAGTCCACAGATGGTGTCCTCTCCAGAAGTGCGCACATGATCGGCCAAGCGACCTGGAGTCGCAATCACAACATGCGGTCGCTTTCCCAGCTCAATCGCCTGGGCGCGCATGTCAGAGCCTCCTGTTACCAGAATGGCTTTGAGGCTTTGGGGGGATGAGATGGCCTTGAACTGCTCGTAAATCTGGAGGGCCAGCTCTCGCGTCGGAGTCAGCACGACAGCAAAGATAGCAGTAGGATCCTCGGCCCATTTCTGCAAAATGGGCACAGCGAACGCAACCGTTTTACCGGAACCTGTTCGACTTCCTCCGATACAGTCCCTCCCCTTCAGGATCTCGGGAATACAGCCCTTCTGAATTCCTGTTGGGCGCTTTATGGCCATGTTTCCCAACGATTGGACCAGCCATGGTCGAACATTGAGCGCTGAGAAAGTGGTGTTGGGATCGGTAGGGGCGAGGATCGACTTTTGGGGAACAGTTGGAGGTTTCGCTTGAGCCTCCTTCTGTTCTGCCTTGGCATTGCGCTTGATTCGAGAGGGAGCTTTGATTGTGGAAAGAACCCTCTTCAGCTCCTCATCTTCAGCATCGTCCTCGTCCTCGTCCTCGTCGTCTTGATCATCACCATCATGGGGTCCTGCAGATGGCACAGTTCTCCGACGCTTTCGGGATGCGGCACTGTCGAGGTAGTCGGACTCGTCAGAGGATGAGCCCACGTCAGACAAGACTTGCTCTTCTGACGCATCAGTCGCGTGGTCGGGGTCGGCGGGCGGCAACATGGCTCGGCTTTATAAATTGCAGGAGTCTCACGAATCCATACAGGCAATGCAAGTTGCAGCTGGTCTGGAAATTTTTGGCGGTGACGAGCGTCTCAAAATCAATGGACCCTTCTCCACTCGCGGCGCGCGGCGGGTGAGCTGTGGGGTTGACGGCATAGCGGGGGCCAATGAGAGGAGCGGACCTGTAGACGCGCGCTTAGAAGCGTTCCCGAGCGTGGCGCCCACTTGGACGATGGGGATATGTATTCGGAAAGGGCTAATGCAAACGCATCAATCATGGCCAGACTCCCTCACGGTTACAGGATTGTTTCTCATGATGGCCCGGGGCATCTGGCGCACCGGACATCCAAGTACCCGTCGCAGCAGGGGAACTTGAAGCCGAGAGCCGGGCGCTTGTCTGCCGTGGCCACCGTGCGAGAGCAACTAGCAGCAGCGACAGGGTCTTTGCAGCAAATGAGGAGGCGTCGCCGGGATGTGGTCAGCTGCGACGTCGTGCGGTGATGTGATGAGACGGCAAATGTGGTTTATTGATTGATTGGGCTCTGTTGGCAGTTTGTTCTTGACCGATTGAAGAGTGTGAGATTGCTTTCATCAACAGGCAAGGGGCCGGCAGGCTCAGGGGCAAGCCACTTGTCATCCTGTTGATTGTTGACATCCATCGCTGCCATCAACGGGCAGAGCCTTGTTGGAGGACGATCTGTGGCACATGTCCCCCTCAGAGCGTTGAATGATCAACTCTGACGCCCCAAGCTTTGACTTGCGGTTGGGCCACGTTGATGCAAGGCGAGCGCTTCTCACGCATCAGACCCAGAGGGCACGGCTTTCGACTCCACAAAGAATATGCCATGCCATGCAATGCGAGCGCCGATAGCCTGACATGAGATTTCCTAGGCTCAGCTCATCGACAAGGCAAAAATTGCACTGGAGACCTGGAGCATTGTGGGCGCTGTGATAGGTTGCTCAGGGGGCCGGAGACTGGAGGAGCAAAGTGACGACGACGCCGATGACGAAGGCACCAACAAAGCAAAAGCAGGATTGTAAGACAACCGGTCTGCCTGTCTCAAGCCTCGCTGGTCCGTCATGCTGCTTGGGCATCGGGGAAAAGTCCTTGGCTCACACATAGACACACAAAGGTGTTGGCCAAGGAATTGACTAATGATGAAAGAAGAATTGAGTGCCCGAGACAGCAGCATTCCAACTGGCAGCCATGTCATGCTTGCTGATGCTGATGCTGGAGGTCTGTCAGCGAGCCATCGATGCTTGATTGTCGGTCACCGGTGGTTCTAGACCCAGCTTAGGTAGATCGCCGTCTCATCAGAGCGTCCAGGACAGCATCTGCGTCAGGAAAACATAAGCGGCAATGGCGCGCGTGTGGTAATATTCAGATTATGTACGAGACTCATGTTGATGAATTGTTTGTCGTAGATGGGCAGACCACGTAAGTTTGGACTGGAGGGAAGATCTGAGACAGGGCCCAAACAGCCAAACCACGGACAAGCCGCCTTTCAGGGCTTGGTCAGCTCCCCCGCCCCGGTTACAGGGGATAGAACGGCTCGACCCCCGCCCCGGGGCGGGGGTCGAGCCGTTC
>JABCKC010001594.1:0-42716 GCA_013186395.1 Fusarium papillatum | reverse complement strand
TTATTATGTATGCGTCAACCTATTAGCCGGTGGATGAAGTAATACCACCATCGACAACAATCTTTTGGCCAGTAATGTAACGACTTTGAGACGAGGCAAGGAACAAGGCCGTCATGGCCACATCAAACGAGTCACCCATGCGTCCCATAGGCACAGCCTTGTTTCTCTTGGCCTTGAAACCCTCGACATCGCCACCGGCGTACTTGTCTGCCAGCATACCGACAAGAGGCGTGTTCATAAGACCAGGCACAACGACGTTCATTCGGATGTTCTTGGGAGCGTAAATGACGGCAGTGGCCTTGGTGAACTGGATGACAGCAGCCTTGGTGGCTGCGTAAGCGACCTGGGGCTTGCCGATGTAACGCATACCTGCGATGGAGGCAACGTTCACCACGACTCCAGATCCTTGCTTCTCCATGAGGGGCAGGATGTGATGGCAGCAGAGGTAGACGGACTTCAGGTTCACGTTGGTCTGGGCATCCCACACCTTCTCGGTCATCTCGGCGGGACCACCAGGCTCTGACCGACCAACATTGCTACGCGTGCTGTTAGCGACAGGACAATAAAGGCAGTTAGATCGACTTACTTGATGAGAATGTCGATGCGGCCATAGGTCTTGATGCATTCCTCGACAGCAGCCTTGACGCTGTCGTCGCTGGTCACGTCGGCGGCGATGACAGTGACATCGCCACCCTCGGCTGCGATCCTCTTCTGGGTGTGCTGAGCAGGCTCCAGATACAGGTCACAACCAAAGATCTTGGCACCTTGCTTTGCTAGGACGCGAGCAGTAGCAGCACCGTTCCCCCACATCTGCTGGTCTCCTGTTTGTCCAATGCCAGTCACTGTTGGGAAATGAGGTCAGTCACCGATCAAAACTGCCAGTTCTGTGAGGAGAGCGTACAGAAGACCACCTTGTCCTTGAGATCGGGGTAGCTGGCGATGAGGACATCATCATGGCTTGAACCGTTTGATACAGTCATTTTGGAGAGTGCGGTTATCAGAGGTGCGTAGATAGATGATGCTCTTGGTGAGAGGGCCTAAGGGAGTCAAGAAGTGGGTGATGGAGCTAGGTCTGTCGAGATCTCGTCAAAATATAGGACGAGGATGGCCAGCAATGTCGGGGAGAGTAGAGCATCACCGAGCCAACATGGGGAGGCCGACTCGGCAGTGGAACTTGATCAGCCCGCGGCCAACACGTCCGGAACCACTCTGGAGGTCCATTGTCGGCGTCGGAGCAGCGTCGGACTCGCCATGGGCTTCGTCAGGAGCAACAGGGTTCCGCAGAGGAGTGCCGGGACCAGAACTTCAGCCGACACTGTGGGTGTGTGGTGGTGGTCGCTGAGCATACTGAGGGCAATGTACTCCCTAGCAAGTGGCCTGACATGCCGAGACCGGTCGGGATTGTGGTCGGGATGTGGTCGGAATTTGATCCAGTGCCTCCTCGCAAAGCCGACAACAAGTAGAATCCACTGAATGGCCATTTCCCCACATGGGGTCACGCTGACCCCAGATTTTATCCCATGGACGGGAGTAGTCTTCCCCCTGGGGAAACCTGACGGCGAAAGCCGTCCCGGGGAACCTGTTGTCCCGGACTTGCGGTAGACAAGACAAGCTAGCGTTGGTCTGAAAGGGGGCTACAAATACATTTTGCCCTGCTTCAGTTCCTATCGTTTCATTAGCCAGTCCTGCAAGAGCTGTTCTTCTGAGAATCCAACAACTTCAACATGTCTCCAGCACACGACAACATCGCCGGCAAGGCGGGCGGCGAGCAAGCCTCTTTGGACGAAAAGATCGAAAAGGCCGCCATTCATTCTGAGATGATTACTGGCATGTCTCAGGAGGATCTGGACTTTGTCAACAACTTCCCGGAAAACAAGAAGAAGAAGGTCATGTGGAAGGTTTGTTTTGGAACTCTGAACAGTCTCGAATCCTTGAGCTAAATTGCGAATAGCTCGATATCCGACTGATTCCTATGCTGGCCTTTCTCTATCTCATTGCCTTCCTTGACCGCGCCAACATTGGTAAGTTGTTTGAGACATGGAGTCAGCTTGAGATCGGCCGCTTACGAGATGCTAGGAAATGCAAAGATTGAGGGCATGACGGATGACCTGAAGCTTTCTGGAGATGAGTACAATATTGCTCTGTCTGTCTTCTTTGTCACCTACATTCTTTGTGGTAAGACACCCATTTTAAACCCCTTTGCAGCAGAGCGTCACTGACCCGCTGTTTAGAGGTCCCTAGCAACATGCTCCTGCTCAAGTTCAAGCGCCCATCGACCTATCTCGGAATCCTCGTAACGACCTGGGGTACAATCATCACTCTGACTGGCCTCGTACAGAACCTCGGTGGTCTGGTTGCATGCCGTGTGCTTCTGGGTGTCTTTGAGTAGGTGAAAATGGCCCCGCCGATCATGTCTCTTCCTAACATGCTCGCAGAGCTGGTTTCTTCCCCGGAGCCGTCTTCACCATTTCGAGATGGTACCTACCGAACGAGACACAAACGCGAATTGCCCTCTTCTACAGCGCCAGTGCCTTGGCTGGAGCTTTCTCCGGTCTCTTGGCTTTCGCAATTGCAAAGATGGACGGCGTTGCTGGAGTTGCTGGCTGGCGATGGATTTTCATCCTCGAGGGCATCGCTTCGGTGCTCGCTGGAGTCTCAACCTTTTTCTTCCTCCTCGATACACCTGCTCTTTCTGGAAGGTGGCTCGACGATGACGAAAAGAAGTATCTTGAGCTACGACAGTACGTCGTGCAAGGAAATAGCCTGAGGGTCAGGGAGGCCGAGAAGAGCCGCAAGGGCGAGATCCTTCGCTCTGTCTTCCTCGATTGGCAGCTGTACCTGCAGGCACTCATCTACTGGTCGAACACCGTTCCCAACTACGGCATGAAGTTCACTATGCCCCAGATCATCAAGAACATGGGGTATAGTAGCAGCAACGCGCAGCTTCTCACCGTGCCGCCGTACGTGGTTGGCGCCATTTCTGCCTACGTTTCCTCGACCCTATCCGATAGGTTCAAGTGGCGTATGCCCTTCATAGTCTCTGCGCAACTCTTAGTTGTGATTGCTTTCTCAATCTTGTTCTCCAAGGCCGCAAAGATCGAGGATAATATTCCCGCTTGCTACTTTGCCATCTTCCTCGCCAACATCGGATTCTACCCCATCAACCCCGGTGGCAACGCGTGGACCGTTAACAACTTAGCCGGTCCGACCAAGAGGGCTCAGGGAATCGCCTATATGATCTGTCTGGGAAGCATCGGTGGTATCATTGGAAGTTATATTTACAAGGAAAACGAGAAGCCCAAATACCCGACTGGCTTTGGTGCCTCGTTTGCCTTTGCAGGTCTGGGTATCGTGTCATGCCTCTTGCTCGAGTTTATCTTCTGGAAGATCAACCGCCAGCGCGATCAGCTTACAGAGGAAGAAGTCAGGGCAAAGTATTCGGACGAGGAGCTTGAGAGGATGGGAGATCGCTCCCCTCTGTTCCGGTATACTCTCTGAGTTTATTGGCTACAACACCTACCAAAGTCGGCTCTATATCTGCCAGGAGAAGCTTGAAAGCTATGCTGTATTTACTTTCGCTAGTCAGACTGCCAGGACATGCCCAGGACCCCGAGTACAACGGCATATTGTTATGCGGCTCGGGGGACTGCTTTAAGAAACCGGGCGCCACCTTCCATGAGCTAATATCATTATTGCTGATGCACTGCCCAAATTGTATTAAAGGATGAATCCTCCCAGTGTCAAATCATGCATACAGGTGTCTCGGATGTCAACCACCCAACTCTAAGATTTAACTACCAAGTAGAGGTGCCAGAAGACGTCGGTGCAGTATTCGTGTTTGGGCAAGACGAACCGCTCCGGCAGCCTAGGTCTAAAACACTATAGAGCAACCGGCTTGAGCAACGCCATCTTGATAGTTCTGGTAGGAAACTTGGAGGAGGGTTACGGCTGAATGTGCCCACATGGCTCAATACTGTACATTCCGACTGGCAGCATCCTTGCTAGGCACGCTAGGCTCTCTTCTGCATCCCCCGATTGGCCACCCCGCAGTCAAGGACTCTAATAATAGATTCTAGCTTGCATATGGCCAATAAGCGAGCCTTAGTAGCGGGAGGCAGACCCACTGTCCAGTCCGGATGTGTTGAGTCGTTACGGCAGTGTAAGCATGGCAACTACAGACAACTTGATCAGGAGCCCCAGTGCCGTGGTATAAGCCAGTATCGTCATAGGAAAATACTGCAGAGTCCCCTTCAGCACAGTTCCCTGTGTCTACATCTTGCTGTCAACGCCAAGGCTTGGGCGGGTATTTGCATGTTTTTATCTGCCTGTGCAGTGTAAGAGAAACAACTGAGGCTGATACAAGGACATTACTTTATGCTTACTTTAGATAACATCTTTAAAATAATCCTTAAAGGATTAATAAAATACTACCTATTATATTTAAAATTTTATAAGAATATTTCCTCAGAGTTAAAGGTGCTTTGCATTCCACATCACATCTTGTTGCTTTCTCCGGCTGTGTGCTACCCAGCTACCCTATACACGCGTCGCACATCCAGCCAATTACGACGTGTCGTCTTATCTAATCAAGCCCCTGTAGTCACCCTCGAGTGGTAAAGATCGCTGTCATCATCATCCCTTGATTCATCCCTTGCCTCATCCCTGGATTTACTTAGTCTGACGTTGCTCCTCCATCATTTGGGAAGAGGACACATCAGCTACTAAATTCATCAACCATGACTCTGCCAGATCGTTTGGGCCGTCCTCGAGACGTTTACGACAAACACCCCCTGCTTGAACCCGAGGAACACGAAGAGAGTACCGTCCAAGCTTCCGACCGCAGACAGCGTGATGGAAATGCCACGGAGGAGATGATGCGGGGGCTTGGGATATCCCCCGAACGCCGCATCAAGGTCACCCCCGAAGATGACGCTCGCGTCTTACGGCGTATCGATCTTGTTGTTCTACCTCTGATGCTCGCCGTCTACTTTTTGCAAGGTGACATAGTCGCTCCTCGCTGCGTTCATGTCACACTTGACTGACTTGAACACGCAGGCCTTGACAAGGCGACAATGGCTTACGCATCCATCTTTGGCATCATCGAGGACACGGGTCTCAAGGGCGATCAATTCTCCTGGCTAGGCTCTATCGTCTATGTTGCCCAGCTCATAGCGCAGTTTCCCCTGGCATGGCTGCTTGTGAAGTTGCCGATTGGCAGGTTTACCAGCCTCATGGTTGTTCTCTGGGGCCTCACCCTCACCCTGATGGCTGCGGCACATACCTTTAAGACCCTGCTTCTGGCTCGGTTCTGGCTGGGTGCTTTTGAGGCCAGTATTGCACCGAGCTTTATCGCCATCACACAGATGTTTTGGCGACGTCGGGAACAACCTCTGCGAATGTCTTACTGGTATGCCATGAACGGATTCACAAACTTGGTAGGTCTCGCCTTTTAGACAATTTACTACCATCTTGGGCTTACGAGTTGTAGTTTGGCAGTTTGATTACGTGGTGGCTTGCCCAGTTTCAATTCGGGCTCAGACCTTACCAGGTACGCTCCCAAAACAACTTCGTATGGCCCTCTCAATCGGGCGGACTACTCATTCCTTATTCCAGACAATCTTCATCTTCTTCGGCATTATTACCGTCATGTTCTCGTTCGTCCTCTTTGCATACATGCCCGACTCTCCGGCAGAGGCCAAGTTCCTCAGCAAGCATGACAAGCTCATCGCGATTGAGCGACTGAGAATGAACCAGACCGGCGTCGTGTCGCGCAGGTGGCGATGGGATCACTTGTGGGAGACGATCCGAGACCTCAAGACCTGGTTGTGGTTCGCCCTCATCTTCAGTATCTCGTGTGTGCATCTGCCCCAAACTCGCGTCTCGTTTTAATCTTGCCTCAGGGTTCCTTCTGGTGGTGTCGCCTCCTTCGGTCCTCTGCTCGTCCGGTCATTCGGCTTTGACTCGTTCCAAGCCATTCTATTCAACGCCCCTTTTGGGTTGGTACAACTAGTTTCTACCGTGGGTGGCTCCTTCGTAGCGACCAAGTATCACAAGAAGGGCCCAGTCATCGCTTTTCTAACCTTGTTCCCTATCGCGGGTTGTATGGTCATGCTATCAACGCCACATTCGGATGATCGCAAGGCGACCCTGCTATTTGGATACTACATGATCTCGGTTTTCCCAGGCATAGGTGCGTCTGCTGCTCTGCTGCTCAATCATAACAGAACTAACTCACGTCCCAGTCCCCTTGATCTACTCTTGGTCCTCCTCTAATACGGCCGGTGACACCAAAGGCAAATGCAACTCGTCTGCTCTGTTCATTGGCCAATCTCTCGGCAACATCATTGGCCCTCTGCTGTACAGACCCTCAGAGGCCCCCGAGTATTTTCGAGGTCTGTATTGGAATCTGGTACTGTACTGCACCATCATAGTTCTCGTCGGCATCACAAGCGTCTACCTTGCCCATCTCAACCGCGAGCACGGCCGTCGTCGTGTGCTGGCAGGCAAAGACGCCGTCATCCATGACTATAGCTTGCACTCGCTGGAGGAGGCGGACCGACTTCGGAAACTAAAGACGTTTGAGGACCAGCAGGTTGATAATGCACGGGACGAGACTGGACGTCGTGCGGGTTTGCACGCATTTGATGACATGACTGACTTGATGAACGACGAGTTTGTCTTTGTTTTCTGAGAATCTAAACCTAATTGCTCCCGCTAAAGAAGAGCAAGACACTAGCATGGCCGGGTCGGCCGCTTCATGTGTCAAGAAGACAATCTTGTACTGAGACGCGAGCTATCATGGCACTATCGCAACAGCTGGAACGGTAGTCACCTCGTCTACTGGTTTATGTGAGGGGTATATAGAGATTATTCCCTTCTCACCTATGTGCTTTTAATTCTGGGTTGTCCTTACGCTAATGTGCTGCTTCCCTGATTACCACTAACATCACCTTTGCAACTCACGTTTACTGCCCAGACATTGCGGACAATAGGTAGGGCAGGACAAGCAACCAGAACACCAGTCAGCCTGAGTGGGATGACAACATCAATTCAAAGTTGGGTATAATCTCAATACCTGCCACGTTGAGCACCTGAACGCCATTTCCCGCCACCGCTATCTCAAATCGAACCAACCGTGTTCATCAAATATTTGAAGGCCACATCAGCAGAGACTCCCTTCTTGGATGTGTACTCTTTATCTCGTTAGTGCATCATGTCAATACGGTCAAGGGAATGACTTACTGCGGTGAGGAAACATGGCATCGCGCTCCTTCTTGTCCATAGCCTTTAGTTCATTCGTGAGTCTTTGAAACTCCTCTCTAGTGACACGTTTGATGCCCTTGGAACCATTGCCCCGAGCATCATCTGCGACAGAGCCATGGGTTGCAACGTCGGAGGCCGGGGATTGGTTGTTCTTTTCCTGTTCATCCTTTCGGGCTTTGTTCGCTGTCTCGATAGAGGCATAGTACCGCGCAAAGGCCCCAGGCGGCCACATGCAAGGCTGAAAGTGTGCGGGCATGATTTCAGGACGGATATCGGGGACTATATCGGGTTCAGGGAGGCGGACAACATCGCGTCTGGCGAGGAAGTCCTTGGCCTTTCGTGCTGTCTCTTTGTCCATAGTGTCGTCTCCAAGCTGTCTTCAACAAAGGTAATTTGTGATTACTATGGGCGATCGAAAGAGCGCCAACGTGAGCTGCTTGACAAGAAGAATGGTCTTGCTGTTGTTTGGCAGAAGTTTATGAAGGGCGAGAAACAGCATCTTGGTCTGAATGGCACGTGACAGATTGGGAACTGAATCATCGCCTGCCCCAACAAACGGTCAGTGAGAAACAGCCCGTCGCCAACACGTGATGCATTCAGGATACAAAGAGTGCGAGATGGCATTTTGTCGTGAAACTATATAACCCGATTGCCTCGTTAGCTTTTGAAAGGCATCTTTTAATTTTGCCACTGACCTACCTACCTACCTAGTTGTTTGTAGTTTTGAATCAAGTTTTTAAGCACTAACACATACGTCCATGTCCTACTTTCCCAGTTGGTCTCTCTTGATAATTAGGTTCTCTGTGCATTCTTACCAATGGGTATGCTGCTGTAGATGAAGACCTTTCCAAGCTGTTCTCTCAGGAGCGCCCTTAAAGATGCATAGTTTTACTAAGACCATAGGAATTTACCTTAGTTTGTCCCTGTGATTTCCACTATCTTTCTTATCACTTTTCCTTGCTGACGCACACATAATGTACTTTTATCCCTCTAATCGCTCTACTCTACGCTTCCATAGTTTCTATAAAGTACCTTAATGCGAGTGCTTTGTCACGTCTTATTAATTTCTACGTCAGATGATCGCGCCGGGCGGCCGCGCGCGCGGCACTTCTCGTTTGAGATAGCCGCGCGGTTCGGCTTCATCGTGACCCGCTCTATCGGGGACGGCCCGATGACCTCGACCGAGCAGGCGAGCACTGCATCGTCTATTCATTAACACCAACACCAACAATGGTATGTAGCCGTTAGTTAACCTACACATGACATTTTTGGTCATCTCCTATCATTTTTCTAGTCTAGCCAATCGAACCCATTTGGCCCGAAAGAAGGCGTTGATAAAGGAGGACATCTTGTCCGCCCCCCTACACCTCGCCAGGGTATCCGAATCGCGACCTGACGTGCTTACAAGATGATCTCTAATATTTATTCACTAGCTGACGTTATCTCAAAGTTTGGTGCTTATAAATACCCGAGGAGTTGTGGCTTCGGCCCTTATATACTCCAATCCGTCGGGAGTAAGACATCTGACAGAATTTCTCTCCCATTAATACAGCAGTAGCGTCAAGCTCGATCATTTAACACCTTCAAAAGCCTTCGATAATCAGGACCATTCTGGCTACATCCAAAAAATACCAAACACTATGACACGGGTAGCAGCAACTGCAGTCATGAACGCCCTCTCAGTCGTCAAGCCGAGAACAATTCTCAAACAGTTCCTAAAGCCAGCCCACAGCCAAATGGGCATAAAGATACATCAACCTATCGGTTCTGGTGAATTTTCCGAGTTCATGCCATGTAAGTGAGACCTTTAAAGTCCAGGAGTGAATGCTGTTGACGCACTCTCAGTTCTTCTTCTGGACGATGTTGAATCAGAGGGCAAAAACTCGGGCTTCGGTGACCATCCTCATCGTGGTCAAGAGACTATGACGTATGTTCTGGAGGGATCTATTGTTCACCAGGACAGCAACGGCAATAAAGGCACACTGCACGTCGGTGATATGCAGGCCATGCGAGCCGGCTCCGGGATAATGCATAACGAAACTCCAATCGCCGACCCGGAAACAAACCGTACCAAGGGCATTCAACTCTGGGTTGCGTTGCCGGAGGCCAACCTGAACGATGCCTCAGCATACAAGGACATAAAATCTGCTGAGTGTCCAGTTTCGTCCCCTGCGCCTGGTGTTAACGTGAAGGTGATTGCTGGAGAGTCTTTCGGAGCCTCGGCACCCATCTGGACACGAGCACCGGTGTGGTACTTTGATATCACGCTTGCCTCAAAAGCTGATCCGATCACACACCCGGTACCAGAACATTGGGGCGCGTTTGTGCATGTCATCGAGGGGTATCCCAGTATTTCTGGATCGCGAGGCAGGCCACATGAGACGTTTTTCATGAAGAGGGACGGTGAAGGTGTGAAGATTGAGAATCAGAGTGATAATAAGGCAAGAATCTTGTTGATCGCAGGGGATCCATTGGAGGGACAGGAGGTGCACAGGATGGGGCCGTTCGTGAGTGCTAGTAGCGCAGGAATAAGCAAGGCTATTCTGGATTACCAGAGGGGATCTAACGGGTTCGAGCGGGCAAGTACATGGAAGGGCGATGCAGTACATTAAACAAGAGGCAATCTACTTATGGTTAAGAAGAAGATTCTCTTTGAACTTAGGGTTAGATCTAGGTTTATCTACCGTTGCGATGTGTTAGGAATACAGAACGCCCAAACCGGCCTTACGAAAGAATTTCCATGTGAATACAGCGTAGATAGACATAACACACCTAATATGGGTACATCGGAATGTTGAGGGCAATGAAGTAATCATTATTAAAATGGCATTGCTTGAACCCTTAGCTAATGATCCAGTTATTATTAACTTGAACCTCGTTCTTGATTTCCATCTCTTCATGCGCTTCCTGACTTGAGATAAGAAACTCATCCCACAACGTGCATGTCTACGTGACGAAGGATTGGGCTGTGAACACTGCAGGGTTCAAGAGACGCGTGTGTGCGTGCGTTCGACTTGGAATTATGCTTAATAAGAGGCTCATCTACCTATCACGCCACAAGTGAGATAGGAATCGTGGGGCAAATCTGTGGGGTTCTTACGACACGCCTTCATGACGAGACGAGCCACAATGACGCGCTTCAAGCAACTTGATCAACACCACATCCAAGGGGATCAAGCGAACTACCTGGGAGTACAAAAATAAAAATGAGCAAAGCAGTGAGACGGGGATGACGCGGAGAAACTGGACAAGACTCGGCGCAAATCTGTGCCTTGTTAGACAACCTTATCAGCCAAGAACCGCCAAGCCGCCCTGGAACCTCTTAGATGACACCAAGATCCGCCGCCAAGATCTCCGCCAAGATCTACAGTTTGAGAATCACCTGAGACCGGACCTCTTTATGCCTGACTTGGACCTTAAAGAGGTTGAATCTCGGATGTTTTCAATGTCTTGGACAGATGTTTTTCATCGTCCAACCTTCTCTGAGGTGGCGAGACCCGAGGTGAGAGGTTCTGACCGAGGTTGAACGTCAAGAGTGAACCGCCCTGCCGAAACCGGGGTGACGTTTTTCCCTCTTGTGGCTGGCCCTGTTAAAATCTTAGATTGTTTTTTTTTTAACCTAGGAGGAAGCCTCTTGTTTCGACTGCTGCTTCATGACCTTAAATAGAAACATAGGAGTAACTTTGCATACATACGCGCGGCTACTCGTACTGATCGGCGAAAGAGACGCGACCTGTCCACTTGGTAAGGCGGACAGAGGGGCGGCCAAGCCATCAAGGCTTGGCAGACACAACACTACGTACACTACGACCACAGCCAAGCCTTGGCGACTGGGCAATGCCTGCGATGAGACCAGCGGTAATATGCCTCATCTACATGGTGATACTTGATCGACCCCTTTACCTGTCTCACCTTGGTAAATCCCTCTCCCGCTGACTTGTCCATGCTAGACACTGGTCTGGCATTGCGAGTCTGAGCGAGGCTGACGAGATGTCTTGTGCGCGATTTTGTTTTTTATTTATTTTCCTGGGCGTCGCCCTCATTCTCTTGGCAACCTCTTCTTTCTGTCGTTGTCACTCTTACCTTGGGACTCTTTGGAGCAGGCCAAGAGTCGTTACATCTTCTCTTTTCAACATTGCCAAGGTGCCAATGTTCATCCATCTCTTTGCCTTTCCATCCAGACCCACACAAAGATGCCTGTCCTCAACTTGAGTGAACTCAACATCGTCCTTGGCGTTCTTGGTACGTGACCGTGCATCTTGGCGGAAGCTCTTTCTGACATTGCTGCAGGCGCCTTCACGGTCTTGTATGGCATCATATCAGTCAAGATCAAGCAAGTATGGTATCTTGGCGAAGCCCGTAAGTACCCACCCCATCCGCGTTTTGTCTCATGCCAACCGCCATCAGTCCCTGCCGTCGTGGTGGGCATCATCCTTGGCCCGATTGCCGCCAAATTCCTTGATAGCGAACGATGGGGTGCTGCAGAGGCCGGTCAGACCAATGCCATAACGCTGGTGAGTCCGCTTCCCCCCTGAGTGGCTTGCAATGCCCAGAGCCTTGGCTGACTCCCGTGCAGGGCGTGGCACGTGTCATGATCGGGGTGCAGCTAGTTATTGCGGGCTACCAGCTGCCTGCCAAGTACAACTGGATACGCCGCAAGGAGATGGCCATGTGTCTGCTGCCCATCATGACAATGATGTGGTTATGTACATCGGCATGTGTACTTGCGACGGTCCCTAAACTTACCTTCCTTGCTGCCCTCGTCATTGGAAGCTGTGTAACCTGTACCGATCCCATCCTTTCACAGGCCATCGCCAAGGGGCCATTTGCCGATAAATATGTTGCCCGCCCCCTGAGGGAGATCATCTCGTCCGAGGCGGGAGCCAATGACGGCTTTGGATTTCCCTTTCTCATGCTGGCTACGTACCTCATCCGGCATGCTGATATCGACGGTGCTGGCACCGAGAATCAAGGACATGCTACACGGTCTGAGGCCGTTGGCCGTCTCGGCGGTGGCCCTGGGGAGGCGATCAAGCAATGGGTGATTGAGACCTGGCTGTATATTGTCATCATGTCGGTCGCCTACGGCATTGTCGTGGGATTCGCTGCCTGCAAAGGCATCCGGTATGCGCTGAAGAGGTAAGACACTGCCCTATCCCTTCCCGACGACAACACTGGTCTAACATAGTCTTTCAAGAAAACTTGTCGACAACGAGTCATACGTCCTTTTTCCCGTAGCACTCGGGCTCTTCCTCGTCGGCACCTGTGGTGCTATAGGCACAGACGACTTGCTTGCCTGCTTCGTCGCCGGTAGCGCGCTCAACTGGGACGGCAACTTCCTCGAGGAGACGATTCAGCGGCACGATGAGGTCAACTCGTGTATCGACGTGCTCCTGAATTTTGGTGGGTTCATGTATATCGGCACCATCATCCCTTGGTCAGAGTTCCATGATCCAGACGGCACAGGCCTAACCTATCCCCGACTTATTGCTCTTGGCTTTCTTGTCCTTGCTCTCCGTCGGATCCCAGCCATTATGGTCATGTACAAGCTCATGCCCGCAGTTTGTCGTGATTGGAAAGAAGCGCTCTTTATGGGCTACTTCGGTCCGATCGGTGCCGGTGCCGTCTTTTATGTCGAGCATGCAAGGCATCAATTCCCTCATCTCGGGGAAGGTGACGAGGAGGAGAGCAACCTCGTCAGGGCCATGGGTCCTACCGTTTATTGGCTAGTCTTCTTCTCGATCGTGGTCCATGGGCTTTCCATCCCAGCTTTGAGCATCTTCTACCATTACATGGGCGTACAACCAATTCAGGATGAGAATGATGTTGTGGAGGTCCGGAGAGCCTCACTGCAGATCCCGCGGCCCGTCAACTCGGTTCAGATGGACGAGAACGTATTCCTTACATATAACAGCTTCAGTATTCCAGCACGCAGTGAGGGCTTACCGGTGGAAGAGGATAGGCGGCGTGAAGATATGCAGAATATTGAGTTGACGGATAGCGCTCAGGAGCGAGAGGAGGAGGAAAAGGAGAAGAGAAGGCGGAGGAGGACAATTCGGTACATGGTCTAGCCTGCAGTGTATATGCAATCTTTAGTTTACGACTGGGCGTTTGACAGCGGAGATTTTATGTCTGGTTTTATGAATGAGTAATTACTCTAGCATTTTGCTTCAAGAAGAAACCTCCCCGGCCGTGAATATTTCATCCATGCTCTAGACCTCTTGTCAGACGTGAACGGCGTCTATCTAGACCCAATCACAGCACCGAGTCTCGCCAAACGAGTTCGGAAAGTGTGTCCGTGATGGATCAGCCCTTGGAAGATCGTTGGAGACTATATAGAAATAATGAAAAAAAAAAGGTCAAATGGGGAATATCTTCAAGCTTTTATTCGGTCGTACAAGGTATCATAAGCTACCGTCGTCACGCCCCTGTTTACTGCCACTCAATGAGGCGACCATGAGTTCCTGTTACTATTGCTGCGATTATCTAATTCCTGTAGTAGAGCTAAACAAGAAATAACCCCCAAACTCATTAAAAGATGAACCTCAAGATCTTGCACGTCTTCTTACAATGGATACACCAGCAAATAAACACCCCACACTAGAAGGTTCGATTAAGAGGATAGCACGACAAAAATAGATATTGGTATTGACTTGCATAGGTTATAAATGTGGATTGGCTCTCCTAGTTTGACACGTAAAGACATAAAATAATTCATCAGCTAGGAATGTGACGTTAGACGGGTAGCTAGGCAACGCGTTTAGACATGGAATCTTCTAAAATATGCAAGACATGGCCACACAAAAAACAGGATGTATCTTCGGAGAGCTCCAAACTATCAAGTAGATTTTGCAATGGAAATATCGGTCAGCTCCCCAGCTGCCTCCCCACCTTCGTATCTCCTGTTAGGGTTTCATGCGTTAAACTATCAATGTCGATCACTGCGCCATTCCCGCCTCAGTTGCTCAGACAGCCTCAAATCCAGGATTTCAACCCAATAAAGAACTACCACGCAGCTGATCTAAACTTCCTCAATCTCAAGCGCAGCCAACCCCTGGGACTCATCCTCAATGGTCAACACGATACTCTGGAGATCCGAGGGTTTTTTGATCTGATAGAGAGATCCCTCGATGGCATTATAGAGGAAGAATTGGCCATCACCGAGCTCGAACAATGATAAGGCCTCCCCCGTGTAGGACGCCGTGGCGAAGAGCGGCTTGACGTCACCATCGAGGCCATATCCCTTGACGAGCTCGGTTACATTACCGTATTCACCCCACTCCATGTCACCGCCCATTTCTTCATAGTCACTTGTCCAGTTCGCTGGGGGCGCGACCTGTGCTCAGCCTGTCAGTGATGGAGAATGATGTCGAAAGACTGTTTTGCAGGGATTTACCTCGGTGTTGGTCACAAGTCTGCCGTCGACCTCCTTTACTTTGTCGCTCATGTTGGGCTTTTGCGATGTGACCGAATCTGATGAGAGTGAAGGATGTGACGCGCAATGTGCGTTGAATTGGGCTGGGGCTGAGTGTGATGACGGTTACGAATGCATCTCTTATATGCGGCTCCTGGATGCCGTAGAGCCACTGACGTCACCTTGAGCCTCGGTTAGATATGCAGATCATGGGCAAATCTCTCTGGGGGCGGATCATCGGCGCGTCCGTTGTTAACATATGTCTTGCGTGATGGTGCTGGGGAAAAGATAGCTCTTTCTCTGGGCTTACGAGCTTAGCGAGCTAATTTGCACTGTCTCACTCACAGCACATTGACGTAATAGTCTCAGCAATCCCTACCCTTTATCAAAAGGAAATCTCCTCGCTTGCGTGGAGACAACTAGGTAGAGCATATTCTTTCCCACTATTCAAGCACCATCTAAGAGTCTATAAAAATACTGTAAGAATGGGTTAATCTCTTATCTTAATTTTAGTAAAATAAGAAGAGACTTATTATAATTAGTCTAGATCCCTGCCTAGTACTTGACGGAAGTCCCCGCGCAGGTAAGGAGACTCCAGACCTGCGTTCGTAGTTGGCAAGATCCGAGGTCCACGCTTTGACCTCTTGCTAATCGCTTGTGGCTGGAAGATGTTGATCCCTTGAAATGATCAATCACGTCACTTCGAGGCGCAATAATAAAAGACAAAGTGACGAAAACCAGGCTCACTGGCATATTATGATCAGTCATCTCAAAGTATCCTCATTTTGAATATGGTATAGATCTAAGCAAAAGAGGCCTGATTTCGAAGCGATTATTCAAGTGGCTACACAACTACCAACAGAAGAGATCTGTGGAAGGCGCCAGTTGGTAATCAGATATAGCTAATTCAGAGCAAACATTGGTTAGCTAGGTAGGAGGTGATAAAGAGGCCGTGAAACCTACCGGTAGAACAGTCTAGGAAAGGGTATTTGTTGGCAAACTCCTGACTAATCTTCCATCCCAAAAAGTTGTCAATACCCAGAAAGTGAGCCACGTCAGTTCCGGGGTAACTCCCAGGTGATGGAAGCGAGCTCTCACTGCAGCCTCGAGGCATGGCTTCTTCAGTTAGCATCCGTCGATCAAGTTCTGCAATGATGGCCTCTTCCACTGGGTCTGCTACGGATCCGTACATGCTCTGAATCTCAGGGCCAACCTCGAACAAGACCCAAGAGGCGTCGGTAAGGTAGTTCCGGCAAGTACCGCCTTGTGCACAGCTAGACTTGTCCCGGCGAAGGATCTGGTTCTCAAAAATGTCGAGAACATTGACGGCTACACCCCGTTGTGGCTGCTCAATGACGGAGTGGAGAACGAGATCCTTTGTCAAAGCATCCAAGTCAACCGATCCATGTTCTAGCACTAACTGATCTCGTAATTCAGGCCAGTTGAATAGGTCAAAACCCCAGAAATGGGTAGGCTGTCTGGATTGCAGAGGTGTTGGGCGGAATGGCGCTGGCACGTTGTCCTTGGGTTCAAGACCAAGTCGCCAACTTAGGACTTTTTCCATATACCGAGCTCCATTCTGTGTTGTCAGTAGGGCATCAGGTGTAAAATGGAGTCATAATGCCACTTACCACACCGTAGATATATGACTCTAAGCCCATACACCGAGTCCCAAAGCTGATAGCAACGCGGACGAGCTTCTGATTCCACTCCTCAACTTGGTCGGGTAGTGTAGAGGTTGACTTCCTCTTAATATACTTGTTGCAGGCGTCAAGTAGTTTAGATCCAAAGAGGGCTATTGATGTCACGACAATTTGGTCTTGGGAAAGCATCCATGTTGATAGGGGCATTGTCAACCCTACCTCATCGTGCCCATCCATTGGCCATGTGCTCAAAAGATCTGGGTAGGTCTGAAGGGAGTCGTTCTGAAGCGACTGGAGGTCAGATATGCCCGAATCAACCGCTCCTTGAGTTTGTGCAGTCACGCTGCCAGAATTAGGTTCGGCGTTGGAGTTTCGCTGAGAGAGCGGCTCTCCTACACATAAGCCCTGTGGCGAGCCTGACGAGTCGCGATGGCCTCCTTCATCGACAGGAGGTGAGGTTGTATCTTGGGATCCCCAAAGTACCGTATCAAACACCTCATCGTCTGCTACACATTAGTGATCTATCAAGAGTAGGTACACATTTCGGAAAGGAAGCTTAAGCTATAAGGATGGTGGTGGGGTAACTTGCCTGCTGCGGTAGAAGCGGCGTTGCTCAAGCTCAGTAGCTTTTTTCGAAGCCGGAGTAGAGCATCTTGTAGCCGTCTGTTTTCCTCCATCAGCTTGAGATGGGTCTCAAGCAAAGTTGCATAACGACTACCCTGGTCTCCCGATGAAACTGCCTGCTGCAGTAGGGCAACTGTCTCCTCGAGACTGCGCACATGCGCAAGATTCTTCTCGCGTAGGCACTGCTGAGAGATGCGGTTCTGGGCTCTTTTGCGTCCTCGTTCCGCTCCGTCTGGCCCAGGGTCTGCTTTTCTCTTTCCTGGTCGACGGGAAGGTTTATTGTTTTGGGGCATGGTGGCAGATACTTGCGAAAAGATTGATAGTAGTGGCGGTCAGGGCACGCGAGGGACCCGGCGGGATTTCCCAGGTATTTATGCTACGGATCCTGGCCGGGGATCTCATGTACCCCGGCTCCGAACAAAGCTAGTTCCCGTCTCCTGCGCGGGGTCAGGGGGGGCATGTGTTCATGGGACGGAGCAATGGAGACGCTAGAGACGCAGATTAATGCGGGGTCACCTCGGTTTGCAAGAGCCGACGGGACTTGTCATTTCCTCTCCACACGGAAGGGGTTGAGGCGAATGTAAGGGGCGGTTGTCGTAGGCCACCTTGGTGCTCAAGGTGCCCTGGATTTCCTATCCACGCATATCACTCCAGAGCATCGTGAACAAATTGTCAGTCATCAGCGATGCACGAGTAAGGAATAACAAAGTTCTTGAGTCATTTATAGTAAATCTGAGGTTCTCTGTCACTCAACAAGTTCCTCCGGCACCTCAACAATCTTGTCTCTCAAGTAGTCAGCAAACCCCTTCCCAAATGCGTCCAATCTGGTCGAGCTGCTAACCCCCCGGCCTAGAATACCATAGACCACAAAATGCACAGCAAATATATGGGGAAACTCGACCCGTTCAATGGTGTAGCTGTCATCCGCATCATCGCCAAGAAGACGCCACATCTGTTCCCGCGAGAGATATGTCCGCAGCCAGTCCCACTGACGTTGAGTACGTACAAATACTCCCACGTTAAGGTTGCCACCCTTGTCGCCGGATCGTGCAAGTGCCACGTCGCCAAGCTTGATCTGTCTCTTCGGACCAGCAAGCGCAACCGGAGAGGTCGTATCAAAGTTGTCTCGGCTGGAGAGTGGCTCAAAACCTGGTGGGATACCGGCATCGATTGGGGGATGAATGGATGTGGAGGCAGCGTTGTTGATGAACGTGACTCTTTCACGAATAGCTGACTGGTTCCAAATAGCTGGGTAGTAGGCGATAAATGGCCTAGGGAGCGCCGTACGCATGTCCAGAGAGCAGTGAAATCCTGATGTGCAACACTTAGCATGCCTGACATATGTACGACTGACTATAGGTCTGTCATGTTGTGTATGGGGGCCTTACCATGGAAGTGTTTGAGTGATATGTCCGAGACGGCTTTGGGAATCAACATCAGTGACTTGGAATCCTTTCCCTGCGCCACTATTCGTATGTACATGGTGCTGCTGTTTTGCGTACGAGGGTTATCGGCCGGTACTCCCACTCTTTTATGTTGAGGTCAGAAACTGATTCTCGTAAATTCGCCTGCGGGAAACTTACCGTTGGAACTCCAGTATATCCATTTCGTTGACTTTGTCCCCAAGCTGAAGTCGTACCTGCTTTTCGAGCAAGTCACATTTCGCCTCCCAGTCATATCCAGCTGTGTTAAGCAGCAACTGGGACTCATAGCCCCCCTTGTAGAAGATGGCTACTTTTGTCGATGGCGGCGGAGGCAGGCCCCGGATTCCGCTTACACGAACGCTATAAAAGGTGTTAATCATCGTGAAGCTTAGATGGAACGGGTGCCGACTTTACTTACCGGTCCAGTCCTACTTCCTTAACAGTGACTTCGTCAAGGACAGCTTTCGAGTCGCTATGAAGATAGACGTTCCCTTGAAGCTCATACAGAAGCTGACACTTTACCGTATCTTCATCCACAAACCCACCTGTGCCGGGATGCTTCGTTATTACGCATGATCCATCTGCGTCCACCTCGGCAATGGGAAAGCCTGGGTGGATGACCCTCTCCCAACCCCCATACTTTGCGTCGGTAAAACCAGCATAGTTACCCCCAGTCACGTATGCCGAGCATTCAATGAGATGGCCCGCAACTAATCCGCCGGCTAGCTGGTCGTAATCCGTGTCACTCCATGACCACCAGTACCACGCAGCAGCGATGACAGGAGAGGCATCTGACACTCGGCCTGCAATGACAATGTCAGCACCGTTCCTGAACGCGGCAACGATTCCGCGGGCGCCCAAGTAGGCGTTGGCTGACACAATTTTTTCAGGGTTCATGTCAGGAGGCAGCGTCGTTTCTTGCCCAAACTGAGTGCTGTTGCCGACCGAGTCGAGATGTGGCAACGGGGAGGATTCTGTAACCTGTAGGCGCTGGCGAACTTCGGAGAGGACGTCATCGCCAGAGATATATGCCACAGTCAAGGCGGCATTTCTCTCTTTTATCAACTCTGCGACGGCTTCGGCCAGTCCTTTGGGGTTGAGGGCACCTCCGTTGATGGCAACTTTAATTTTCTTGGTGTTGATCACATCCAAGGTCATTCTCAACCCTTCCAAGGCAGAGACTTCGTAGCCAGGATGTTTTCCATTGGCGAAAGCCTCTGCATTTGCCGCTAGGTTGACTTCTACCGATCATGTTCAGCTCTATCCTGTCCACAGACCAGTGCTCTTACCTGCAAGGTAGTCACCTGTGATAAAGTCAACATCTCCGAGGGTTGCCTGTTTCAGCATTTCCTCTGCAGGGTCACCTGTTTAATAGTGTCAGAATCTGGTCTCGCATGAATACTGGGAGATCGGGCAGCCAAACCGCAGTAGCCAGAACAGTTGGCGATGCGAACGGGTCGCTTCCCAAACTCTCCTTGCCTCCAATCTGTCATGATGTTTGTTCGGTCCTGGAGTTTTGTTTTTTATCTTCTTTTACTGTTTTTTTGCATGAGGAGTTAGAATGAAGCTATCTAGGTAGTTCGTGATGTTAGGTTATGGGGTCAACTGACTGTGCGAGTGATTTGGATGGAACTTGGCGATATGTTGCGGGCCGCTTTTTATTGTAGCACTGTAACACAGCATTGGGTCTTGGGATTCGATCATCTGAATGATAGGATAAGAAATATCGCCCAGTCTCGGGTAATCGGCATGACATCGATCGATCCTTTCTCGTGGTACCGAGGTTTGCACTAAAAAAGTACCTAACTATCTGACTCAGAAAAACCTGACAAGGACGTTGATGTGTGACAGAATAACCGACTCATCCTCAGGATGATCAAATTAGTTAGTATTGCTAAAAATGAAAGGACATAAGTTCAAGTATGAAACTTGCTGGTGAAATGTTCTGCTATTATTGTGGAAGCCTACTAGATTGCCATCTGGAACCATGGACGACCACTCTATCCAGAAAGAAAGTGCGCGCATCTTGCGCGACAACCTTTTGCATGATGAACGGCTCGCTTTACCACTTTCGTTTAAGGAGAATGCCGAGAAGATTACTTTCATTGGCGATCCAAAGCCATTCATTCCGACGCCTTGCAAGATCACCGAATCCGTCTCTTCCTTGACTGCTCTTCTAGCGGCGGCGGCCAGTGCTGTCGCTATCGATCGTTATGGCATTGGGTACCAAGAGATTGAGGTCAATACGTGAGTTACATAGTGTTCTGTCGAAATGAGCCAAGGGGGTGTAAAATCATGACTGACTAGGAATAGGGATCTTGCATCTATCTTCTTGGAATCTGTTCTTCTCCCAACGGTCAACGGCAAGTCGTTCCTTGAACACCCGCAGATCATGTCTGAGGTGAAGAAGGGAGACTTATATGACCTAAACCTACCTATCCACGTCGCAGCCACGAATGTCTATAAGACGAAAGATGGTCGCTTTTATCACCTTCACGGATCCATGAACCCTGGACCGACAATGAGTATGCTCGGCGTTGAAAAGCAAGATGTCACTAGAGACGAGGCCATTCAAATCTACGCGGACAAAGTGGCACAGTATGACGCAAAGTTTCTCGAAGACAAAGCCAACGACGAATTCCGACAAGCAGGTGTGACCTGTCTCACCCCTGACGAGTTCTTCGCCTCCGATCACGGCAAGATCATCAGCGCAGAACCCTTGTGGAACAAGACAAGCCTGCCCGCGCCACGCAGTGCCTGGCCTGCACCCGACCTTGAAGGCTTTAAGCCTCTAGCAGGTATTCGTGTCATCGATTTCTCGAGAGTTATTGCGGCCCCAGTCATCTCTAAACTACTGGCTGTCTTGGGCGCAGAAGTGATCAAGGTAACAAATGAGAACCTTCCTGATCTGTCCGTTCTCTGGGTCGACCTCAGCACTGGCAAGAAAGATGCCAATGTCGACATGAAGTCTGCGGAAGGCAAATCTACCTTTGCGAAGCTCGTCGAGGGGGCTGATGTTCTTATCGACGGGTACCGACCAGGCGCATTGGCACGACTTGGTTTCGATTCAGACAGCTTGCGCAAAATTAACCCGACTCTGATCTACGTACGAGAGAACTGCTATGGCTTCAAGGGTCCTCTGGCTCACCGGTCCGGGTGGCAACAAATCAGCGATTGTCTCGTAGGTATCTCATGGCTTCAAGGCCAGTTCATGGGGTTGGATGAGCCCGTCGTTCCGCTACTACGTAAGTCACTTATATACGTTTGCGCATCCAGAAAGGTTACTCACTATCATTCCAGCAAATTCCGACTACCAGGTCGGCTTAGTCGGCGCAATCGCGATCTTACAGGCATTGCTAGAGCGCACTCAACAAGACGCAACATACAACATCGATGTCAGCTTGACGCAGTACAACATCTGGTACTACAGGCTCGGGCAATACAACGAGCAGCAGTGCAAGGAACTTTTGTCTCGTAACGAAGGTTTCCATGTCAGGCATTTTGATGAGATGCAGACGTTGCTTGTCAAAACCCATGCAGCTATCAAAAAAGCGCGACCGGATATTTTTCAACACCCAGAGTACTTTTGGAAGATACCTGGGGATGAATGGGGCACCAAGGATGACATCTATGTTCTAGCTCCGGCGTTCAAGCTTGAGAAGTCGCGCCTAGAGTATCTGATCCCGTCAGGGTCGCGGGGAAGGTCGAGACCCGAGTGGTAGAAGCGAGATTGTGATGCCAAGAGAGTAAGCCATATTATAGCGTCAGGATGAATAAAGAACAGCATCGCATAGTACACCCTAGAAACAAATCTGTAAAGGTGCTAGAAGTTCTTCCACGTTGCTTTGCTAACCGCCGAACTGGAACACCATCATGAATCCCATAAGAGAAGGACGCAAGCCAAAGTGACAGAACACAGTTATTTGCCCATGCTAGCATTAAAACCCGACGGACTGAACATAGTACCTAAACTCAAGATAACCCTACGTGGCTACTGGTATCCATTGTCACTGATGGCTAACAAGATGGCAAAGCAACGCACCGCGAGGATACCCTGTATTGAACACCCCGGACTGGTTTCGTGTGAATTACGAAATAGCTGCCTTAGGATACATTTCCAATCGGTACTCGCAGATCGCGGAGCGTTGACGGAGTCTACAAACAGTCCGAGCCCGAGCCTAAAGTAGCCCGTCTTGGCATTCGAGGTGTGTCAGAAATTTCCATGTCAGAAATATCTCCTCTCAAAACTGCCCCACTCCCTAGCTTGGTGTGTTGAACCAGTACATGCAACATCGGACCGGCTGTCCGCTTCCACCTACAAGATGTGGTTCAGGGTGGGAAGAAGGCTTGAGTCATGTGCATAATTCCGCCTTCTCTTTCTCGCTATGGCTTGTTGTGCAGTAGCTGCTTACGTCGTTTTCCGATTTCTAGGGGCGTACGAGAAGTTGCTGTGCTCCCTCAAACCGCCCCATAATGCCTCCAAAATTGGCAATGCGGAGAGACCGGTGTTCAAAGCCACGACAAGAGTCTCACAGAAACAAGAACAGGTCCATGTCTTCAATTTAGATGGCCTCACATGTGGTTCTTGTGTCACATCCCTTTGTACCACCATCGAAGAAGTTCCTGGTGTTCTTCAGGCATCAATCTCCCTCGCCTTGCTTCGAGCCCGAGTTACAACCACTGAGGCAGTGACGCAGACGACTATCATAAACGCGATTCGTTCTGCTGGTTATGGTGTGGATCCCGCACCTGTGGCGAATCACCATGGCTGGGCTGGCCTCCTGTCCTCGATCCAGGTGCCACTGGATAACAGGACGCGCGATGTTCTCGTTTGGCGGCGTGCCTTTACCGTCTCGGCCCTGGCCTCGTTAGTGATCCCTTTGATTCACGGCGTATCCAGCATATTGCATCTTGAGTCTGATCTATTTATCGATCTCCTTCTATGTGTAGCCATTGCGGCCAGTCTTGTTGCCAGTTCCGGCATCCATCTTGAGTCGGCGCGTGCAATATGGCACCTACGTAAGCCTGACATGTCGACACTTGGCTCCCTCGGTATCCTGCTATCACTGATGCAGAGGATCTCTTACGCTTATACAGCTGGCCAGTCTGGCGCGTATCGGGTGTACCATCCTGCCTTGGACTCTATCCCGATCCTGTCTACCAGCGTACTGGGCAGTCGACTACTCAAGACCGTCTTGACTCAGCGTAGCCTCGACTTCGGTTCACCCTTAGTCAACCTGGTTCCGGTTACAGCAACTGTCTGTCACGATGCTAGTGGGGAGGATCCCATTGTCGAGCCCGTCGATATGGTCTCGCCTGGCGACTTTGTTGTTGTCAATCAGGGACAGCACATACCTGCTGATGGCATTGTGGCGAGTTCAAGCTCAGTTCTTATCACAGAAGCCTGGATTAACGGTTCTAACTTGCCGCGAACGGTCCATCCCGGCGATGCTGTGTTTGCTGGGTGCCGTGTTGAGCAGGGAACACTGGTTCTCGAAGTCAAATCCTGTGGCCTCTCTACACGGTTAGGTGCGATGCTGGAAACTGTCGTGTCTGGGGAACTTAAACCCCAGGAATCGCGCATTGACTCTGCGGCCCGGCACTTCACTACGGCCGTCATTGTCTTTGCCGCTGCTGTGTGCGTAGCACAAGGTTACTCTCGACCTGGAGCCAGCTTCACTGATATGCTTGGTCTGGCGTCAGGCATCATGTTGGCCGCATGCCCCTGTGCCTTGAGTCTCAGTGTTCCTACTTGCAAGTTGCTGGCCACAGGTTCGTAAAAAGAGCAGCGCAGCCGTTAACTGGAATGGGTAACTAACGGTTTGATACAGTGAGAGCGTCAAAAGCGGGCATTCGGCTAGTTACCACGTACAGTCGATTCAGGGATGTGGCTGGCATCCGAACACTCCTCTTCGATAAGACGGGGACACTCACCTACGGCGAGCTACGCGTCCGGTATGCCTCCCTTGAACCGTATCCATCACTCCAGAGCGGAGTTATGTGGAGGGCCATCTGGGAGCTGGAAAAGGATATTCAGCATCCAGTGGCGCATGCCATAGTCCGTGAGAGCCTTCGGCGGATGGCTAGCCTAGGTGACCCGCCATCCTTAGAAGGAACTCCAGATAACCTCGTATCTGGAGTTTTACATGAACTAGGTCGTGGGGTTCAAGGTACTGTGACTTCAAAAGTCTCGTCAAGTCAATGGCGCCTAGCTATCGGGAGCCGGAAATTCATTGAATCTTTGGGTGTCCAAGTTGACTTTTCCGACATCCCTGTGGAGTTGAGGTCCGCTGTTACCACCCCAGTTGTTGTGGCCATCAACGGAACGCAAGTTGGCGTACTGGTATTCGAAGACGTGGTTCGGTCTGAAGCAACCCCCGTCATAAAGGAGTTGAAGAAGATGGGCATCAACATCGGCATGATTACGGGCGACAATCCTGCCTCCGCAATTGCGGTGTCGCGCCAAGTAGGCATAGACGCCGACATGGTTTTCGCCAACTCACTGCCACAGGACAAAGCAGAGGTCGTTGCCCGATATCATCTCGACGGGCCAGTCTTGGTCGTTGGGGACAACCTCAATGACCTTCCGTGCTTCGTATCAGCGTCTTTCAGTGTCTGCGTTCCTGGCCAAGAGGGGGCTCTTGGAGATTTCGATGCAGCAGATGCAACGCTAACCCCATTCAAGACCGGAGACTGCAAGTCAGATCGAGAAGTTCTGAGGCATATTCCCTTTCTTGTCAACCTGTCACGACGCACTGTTGGAATTGTCTCGCAGAACATGTGGTGGGCAGCAGCTTACAACGCACTCTCGCTGCTTTGGGCTTCAGGTATTATTGGTTCAACAACGCCTTTGTCTTCGTAAGTTATATGCAATCGATCTCTTTTTCTCTCTGAATATTCACTAATCCATCAAATGTAGTGTGTGGTTTAGTCTGGGGATGGGCTTTAGTAGTGCTGTTGTTCTCTTGAACAGTTCAAGGATTGGAAGGGAAAGCAAGAGAATGGAATTCTCTGAGTAGATACGGCTGGGCTGATCAGGCTTAAATTGAGCATTTCACATATTTTATGTCTTACGTGAACCACATATGTGTGAGGAATGTTCGTCTAGCCGTGTGTTCATGAGGATTTCAACCATTGGATCACGGAGCACTTAAAGTAGTCGATGCATGACGGTTTCAAACTTCGCACAGCAAAGCCAGCAGCATATATATCAGGTTCCAAATAAGTGGTAGTTTTGAAGGTTTTATAGTGAAAAGAGCTGTCTTTGAGAATCTAATAGAAGCCGATGTCCTTCCTACCCCTTCATCTACTTAACCAACACCACTTACTTGCCATACAAAGATAGCTACGATCCCGTTCTCCCACAGAGCCCCCTGCCTTGACTATATCTCCCTCATATATACCGCTCTCTACTGTCCCTTCAAAGGATCGTGCGGCTTTAGCTCCGTAAAGGCACTGGATGAAAGGTCTTGCATGTAGACTCGCAACCAGTCAGGTAACACACGAACCCAGGGGGAAGCAGATGCAGACGCGGGGACCAAAATATTCCTGGCATTCCCCGCGTAGAGAATCCCCGTGATCCTGTCCGCGAGGTAACCCGTCGTCATGCTCGACATGCCCGGCACAGATTTGATGCCCGTGAACATGTTGGTCTGGACGTGACTAGGCGATATACAGGAGACTCGCACGGCAGTGGCTTTGTGAACGTGCTTGATCTCACTATGAACGCCTTCATATATGGTGATGGCGGCTGCCTTGCTGGCCGAGTAGTCGGTCGCACCCGCGGTCGCCATGTGTCCGGTTTGCGAAGCAACAATGAGGATATGACCGTGATTTCGAGTCACCAGGGCGGGAAGAAAAGTTTTGATAGTCCAGATGAGACCTATAGTGTTAACTCCAAAAGTGCTTGCGAGTGTTAGTCCAGTGATTCGAGCTCAGAGTTGGGGGCACAAACAGCTCAATGTCTCGTTTAGTGGCCGCGAGAATCGGCTTGCCACGACAAACTCCGGCATTCGCAACTACGACGGTTGGATCTCCGACCTCTCTGTTCAGTTGTCAGCTTTAATATCTCCATGGGCCACGAGGGCTGAGACTCACTGTCTGATCTTGCCCGCTACAACCTGAAGTTGCTCGTAGTTTGTCAAGTCACACTTGTAATAGTGCACATTGGGTGCTGTAGGCGTTGTCAGTGACTTTCGCATAGTATAATGCATATGCCACGACTAGGTCAACATACGAGCCTTGTATGTCAAGGGTAAAACGTCGACTACGACAATCTGCGTGCCCCTCCTCGCCAGCTGCTGCACGGTTGTGCCGCCGATACCTCCGGATCCACCAGTCACGAGAATGATTTCCTTCTTCCAGTCGAAAGACGCCTTGGTGCCATGGTTAAGGGCTCTTTGAGTCAGGTATTTGTTGACAGCAAACACAAGCCCAAGACCGGAAACAGCGAGACCAGGTATGACCCAGGGATCTAGATTGTAATCATGGATGAAAGTTTCGGCTTTGGAAACCAAGGAGTTTACAATTTCGCTTGCTTGCGACATGGCGATGTGGAAGAGGATGATCAGAATGAGTATAATGTCCAAGGGTATCTTGTTGCGGCATTGAGAACTATCCCAGCTTATTGTAGCTGAGTCAGATGAGAATGGACTTGGAGCTGAGGCTGATAGCAGCCACCCTACCATCCCGAGGTGATGTCATTGTCCGTTAGGAGTGAAATGTGGCGTTTGCTTGTGTAATCTACCTCTGTCAGATATTGATGACACAACTTCTATGATGAGGCCTATATCATGAATAGGGTAGTGAGACAATCGTCCAGTCAGTGAAAGATGACAAGAGCACTTCACGATTCACTGATCGGTTGGATAGTCCACGGCCGGGATAATGAGTTGTCAAATGCCCATGTTAGATCAGTCTCGGCAGGGTTTCCATGCAATCGGCAGGAACGGGTAAGCAGTGGTGGTACCTGAGTTACGGATGCCAGCAGTAAGATTCGATGAGTCGTGGGAGGCTATAGACACGTTCACGTCGACTCGATCCAATACCTCCCCAAGGAGAACATAGCAAGTTTTATATCACAAACAAAGTCCATATGTGATCAGTTTATAAGGGTCGACTACACGATTGAATTGAAATAACGAGAACGGCCGTCCAATGCTAAACGAAACCACCCGGGGACATTATGCTAAACAATATATATGATTTCTAAGCAAGATGCATGATCATCGCGTCAACCGACTAGATATCCACCCCAAGACAGTCTCAGTCAAGTCCCAGCGATACAGGCTTGCTGCCACGACAAGGGTAAGAATACCCGTCTCAGTCCACCGTTTAAATCCACCAACAGTTTGATCCTGCATGGACTCGCCTCGACGAAAGCCCAGATGATTCTTGACCGTTACCTTGCCTTTGTTGACGGTGTCATAAGGAGGGTACCGGACCCCAGTAAGCTTGTGCAGCCAGTGTGGAATTTCCACAATCGTTCTCTGATGCGTAAAAGCCATGAAGCCGTATCTTCCATGGTAGTATCCCATCCCTGACTCTCCAACACCACCAAATGGCGCCCCGGGCACGCCGTAATGCATTATTACATCATTGATAGTGACGCCACCTGAGTTCGTGTTGTCAAGGACTAGACATCATGTTAGTGAAAGGAGATGATATCAGCCCGTGTCTTCTCACTATAGTTGACTTCGGAGCGCTCGTTACTGAACATGTAGATGGCCAAAGGATGGGGCAAGCTGAATTCGGAGGTCAGCACTGACTATGACGATTGCGAAAAAAGACCACGGCGTCTCACCTTTTGATCTTTCTGACTGCATCCTTGTACGTTCCTTTGATGACTGGGCAGATGGGACCGAACAACTCTTCACTAAGTAAAGAATCTAGGGAAACATTAAAGTCAGTAAGTGAGCTTTACGCTAGGTTTGGTCTTGTAAGGAATTGTCGGACGGTTACTCACCATTCATATCAACGTCAGTCACAACCGCCGGACTCATCATACTATTTTCCTGATCCATCTTGGCCTGGTGCACGTTGCCCTTGGATTCGTCCAGAAGCTTGGCCAAGCGGTCAAAGTTTCGCCTGTTGACAATTTTGCACATGTGCCCAGAGCCTGAGAACTTGTCGGTCCAGTATATGAGCCTTTTCGCAAAGACGTCATGAACACTAGGGTCGACAAAAACGTGGTTCACAGAAAGGCAAATCTGTCCAGCGTTGAGAAACTTGGCCCAGGCGATGCACTTGGCCGCAAGGTCGACATCAGCCTTGCTCGTCACGATGGCAGGGCCTTGGCCTCCCAGTTCCAGTACGGTCGGGGTGAGGTGCTTTGCCGCAGCTGCCGAAACGAACCTAGCCACTTTGCCCGAGCCGGTGAAGAAGATGTGATTGAACTTGAGCTCGAGAAGGTTTGTTGTTTCTTGTGGTCCTCCAGTAACAAGACGGATAGCCTCCGGGTCAAGGTACTGACTGACCAAATCGGCCATAAGGTCCTGGGATGCAACTGATAGCTCCGAGGGTTTGATCATAACACAACAGCCAGCTGCGATAGCAGCAATCACAGGCTGCAAGGTCAGGAGAAAGGGAAAGTTCCAAGCCCCAATGACCAAGACCACGCCAAGTGGTTCCTTGCGGACACGCGCTTTCCCAAGTCTCCCCATGATGAAGCCTGCCGACTTGATAGGCTCATCAGCTGCCCACTCCTCAAGATGTTCCAGATGCTCCAGTATATCGGTTTTGAGTCCAAAGAGGTCGGATGTTAAACTTTCCATCTCATGTCTCCTAAGATCCGTAGCAAGGGCTTCTGTGATGGCTTTCTGGTTGTCTTCCAGCATCCACCAGAACTGTTTGAGTTGCCATTTTCGCCATCGGAGTGATTTTGTCTTTCCTGTTGAAAACGTATCGGTCAATTTTGCGTGGGCGCTTTCGCATTCTTGGAGAGAGGTGTAGGGTCTTGGCGCGGATGACTTGGCCATTTCGAGATGGTTGAGATTTGAGACGACACAGTGGAAAACGGAAAGAGGGAAACCCCGGTAAATTGATGTGAAGGAATGAGTAGAATGCAGAAAGACCCATGAGGTTATGGGAGAACGTAGAAAGTTGGTTGTTCTACTATTGGCCATGGGGCTCCCAAGCCAAGGCTCGCACTTCAATCGTTGTCATGTTTTTCTGACGCAACAAACTTCCATCCACCCTGATCGCCCAAACGCGGGGTCGGGTCCAACTGATTATGATTTACAGTGATCTTTGTCAGATTCGCATATTATTCTAACTGGGAGTGTCATTGTGAACATGGTGGCTCTAGATCGGGGCTTGTTTATCACGTCCAGGACCCTTTAGATAAGATCTGGTCAGATCTTCGGAGATACGTTTCTGTCCTCTCATCGATACCTTTGACATCGTCTAGATCGCGCAATGAGTATCAAGTCAACTGCACATCCTGGCAAAGACGCCAGAGTTGTAGGGCCGACAGGTATGTTAAGTACCAAGATCATATTGCATCTTTGCCTAACCTGAACCCATTCTAGGCTCCTACGTCCGGGAGTTGATCCCCCCAAATGTTGGCACAGGCCCGCATCGCAAGAACGTCCAGGCTGTGACACTCACTGTTTGGACTGCAACAGCCTTCCTTGGCACAGCTCTCTTTTACCAGCCATGGTTCAACATTGAGCCCAACTATAGAGCTGCAGCCCTCGGTCTTGTCTTCCCTGGCGCGGGATACCTCGCAAGCGCCAATGCCTTGGCTTACATACTTCTCGTTCTTACTTGGGTCGCTATCCCGCCAGCGCTGTTCGCAGTAGGTAACACGCATGCAACTATGCCCCTGTCTGGTTTGCGTAGGCTAACCTGGATACCGAAAAGTGGTTCGGAGCCGGCGCCATTGTCTTCCCCATCCTCGTCTGGGGGCTTTCTATCCTAGGCACGTATGCCGTTACGCCTGATACCGTATGGGAGTCGGCGGGCCTCTATGCTTTTGGAAGTCTCATGGCAGTCTTTTTGTATGCGAATCGGTCTGCAGGTGCTGAACGAATCAGAGGTCAAAAGACGCGCGAAGCCAGAAATGTCATCATCCCACAGCAACTTGCCCGGATGGACGAAGCTGCTGCCAGAGATTCAAAGCCAGAACAAGATCAAGAGCTTGATTTAGAGGCTCTTCGAAAGCTTCAGTTTCTCTTCGATCAGGCTTTTCAGGATCTTGACGACTGGTCTGGCTTTACCGTTATCGACCAGTTCCAGACGTCAGCTCTACGATACCAGATCTACCAGATGATGTACATCCTTGGGCTTTACCAGGCAGTATATGCCCCCAATGTCCATGGATACGTTTCAGAAGCCTTTCGAAGAGTAATTGAGAGGTCTCTAACCAAAAAGGTCCTCGAGTTCTGGAAGTGGGAGCGACTAGCTGGCAAGTTCTCATTGGACTGGGACCCAGTTCAGCACGACAACATCATGGTCACAGGCTTTCTTCTTCATGGTGTCATGCTTTACACGGCAAACACTGGAGATTATAGGTATACACAGCCTGGGAGTCTCAACTTCCACATCACCGACAACCGAAGCTACAAGTATAGCGTTCATGATCTGCAAGAGTCTTTGGTTAGACAGTGGTCATCCAGTCCTTACTTCCTCATTCCCTGCGAGCCAAACTGGATCTACGTCATGTGTAATCTTCAAGGAATGACGGGCGCAGTCCTTTACGACCGTGTCTTCGGGACAAAGGCAACGCAGATGCTTCTCCCTTCGTTCGAGGAGTCACTCAATACCAACTTCACCGAGACAAGTGGCAGCGTCTTGACTATCCGTTCCGAGCTCACCGGCTTCGCTATTCCTGGTATTGCCGGTGTCGCTGGAGACCTGGCCGTCGTCATGATGGGCTCTGGGCCTCTGCGCAACCTCTCGCGTCGACTCTGGGCCATTGTCCGAGAGGAAAATGTGGTTTTCGACGAGGAGACCAAAGAGCTTTCCATGACGGGCTTAGTAGGTGCCGACAATATTGATACTGGAAACTACACATCAAGCCCCAACGCTCTGTACTCGCAAGTTGCCATCGGCGCAGCTGAGCATGGTGAGGAGACGCTCAAGTCAGCTGCGATCGAAAAGCTTGAGAAGGAGTGGGGCCTCTTAACTACCTCAACGGGGTCCAAGTCGTTTGATCTGACCAAATGTTCAACTCTCATGAACTACGCCGTGTTGACAGCGACCCTGCTTCGACCCGGAGCCTATAACCACATGGTCCAAAAGGTACGCTCGTCTGATTAGTCCGTCAGCCAGAAGTTAACATTTCACTTGTAGGGACCATCGGAGATAGCTTTGAATGGCCCAATTCTCTCCGAAGTACCGTATCCTGGCGTCCTCGTTGCCAAGGCGCGATCTCATACGTCCAAAGACTTGGAGCTTGTACTCTATCCCTCAGCAGACGACGGAGTCTTTAAGCTGGGCATTTCTCGCCTGGAGCCTGGTGGACAATACGAATGTCAGGGCGAGACCATCACAGCTGATGAAGAGGGTAATTTGTCATTTTCTACTGCTGTTAGTGGTCGAACAAGATTACATATCCGGCCTTTGTAAACCGCCTATCGTTGTGGAGATGATCCGTGGTCGGGCTATGAGCTCAGCGTCAGATAGGTAGTGAAAGTAAAAGCCGCTGTTTAATCGTGGAGACGTATACACATATGTTACTGTCTACGTCATCTTCTCTGATCTAAACAGTGCTTATAGGCTATTACTTGCCTGCCACCTGTTGAGAATGTTTTGACTGATGGATATCGCACCACGTACCAAGTTGGTATTTGTGTGAACTTGTGGGATTTCTCAAGACCTGGGCTACCGGGCATGTATGAGTACCTGTGTTCTTTATCTTGGGTGCACAACCGGGTTCACAAACAGCACCATGGACCAACGCGTAGGATCGAAATGCCTTCAAGGTGTGGTTACACCGCTTACAGCTTTTCTTAGTCATGCTTGCATGATATAAAACCCCTCACAGGTCAGCTTCATCCACCCGATTTCTTTACTTCTACACAAGATTCACCATGGCTTCGGTCCAAGACATTCCCGAGGGCGAGCAGCTACTGGAGAGACTATGGCGAGAGCCTGGTAGGGCAGACTTAAGATGCTTGGTGTGTCAAGAGCCCTTCACCGACGACGCTCTCATTCGTACGTTCCGCGTTGAGCCCCCAGGCAACCACGACGCCGGTTATAGCACGGTTGTGCCCACTCACAAGGGCGATATCCTCTTCTTGGATCGACACATGAGTTGCGTGGTAAAGCACCAAGTCAAGTTCTCGGCAGTATCTCATGTCTGGGACCCCAACATCTCCCAGGTGCAACAACAACGACAGACAGTACCGCAGACCCCAGTGGCTGCACGAAACGTCTTGGACATCTCGACCAAGATTTACTCGGGCATTGAAGAGGCCAAGGATACGGCTGACGAAGTATGGCTTGACTACCTGAGCGTACCTCAATGGTCTGATGCCCTAAAGAACAACATTATTCGCATTATGCATAAGCTCTTCACCACGGCCAACAAGACGATTCTATACTTTGCCGATGTTGACTCAGACGTGGTCAAACAACTATACAAAAAGGAAAGGTCACCAGAACGCCTCAATGCCGTCATCTCCGTGTGCAACTCACAATACTTCAAGCGTGTCTGGACTGCGATGGAGTTCATCAGAAGTGGGTGCGTCAGGATGATGACAAGCGATTGCACATGCCTCGGCGATCTAGGCGACCCTGCGTTTTTCAATCGACTATATCATGTATGGAACGAGGAGGTTAGGCATTATGCTCAGGTCCAACATTTGGAGGGGAAAGTGAAAATGGGCAAGCAGGGCAAGAATGGCAAGAATCAGGTTCCATGGAGCCTTGGTGCACTGAGAGAAGCAAAAGCCTTGAAGAGAGTCAACTTCGCAATGGGTTCTACACTCCTTTGCAAAAGAGGATGCCGAGACCAGATGGACTACCTACATGCCCTGAGAGGCATAGTCCCTGTGAGCTCAGCCACTCCGATGAGCTCCGACTTCAAAACGGAATTCTACCAGGTCGCCTGGGAGTGCTTAAAGGCCGGAGACTTGTCTCCATTGCTCATGACACCATTTATGGAGATGGGAGATCCCAGGGGCCCTGGCCATTGGTCTGAATTTGCCTTTACCGACGTCTTTACTTGGTCACTAGCAGAGGAGAAGCATGCCCCAGTTCTTGAGGGAGAGACTCGGTTCAACGATATCGGTCAGCTTCTTTCTCTGAATCTCCAAGAGATTGGTGTGGTGTCGGTAGTTCGACAGCCCAGAGATCTAACCAAGTTCGATCTCTTGCTCAGCTTCTCATTTGCGGCCATGACAGCTCTGGAATTCGATGGACCAGACGTCAAAGACTTTGTTGCCGCCATGGAAAGGACACATGGAGCAATGCCAACGATCGTCATGAAAAACCTAGAGGCCAGAAAAGAAGTACAACGTCTCCAAAAAGCTCTGACGAGAAACTTCAACAAACCGGCCCTGTCACGCTGGCCGATTCAAGGCGAAGACGATGTGAAATGGCTCGCAGATGCCTTATCACTCTCACAGGTCCATCCTGGAGGCACGCAGAGCACTTTGGCTAAGAACTCTAGTGAGTATGGCACCATGCACTGCGCGCCGTACGACTACACGGTAGGCATTACATGCATGGGATGCCACAGGATCTTTGCGCACAGGGTCGCCAGTTTCGTGCTGCCGACAGAGCTACGATTTGCAAAGGCTTATCGTATCCCCGAACTGCAGTACCGCTTTTCGCATAGTAATGGACTTGCTTTGCTTGTTCAGAAGGATAGAGTTGTTGGGCGTATGATATGGGCTACGCCAGCTTGTGCGTGTACAAGGACAGAGACGGTGACATTGAGGATGCCCAAATTGTTTTTACCAAAGTCATTTTACGACAAATAAATAAACACTACGCGTGGATTGTTATGCACATTTTGTCGTTCTTGAATGAAGTCAAGTCAAAAGACACCACCAATATATTATCTATCTTGCCAGTGCCTACGCAGGGGTATCCGAGTCAACATGGACTTTGAATCGCTCTTAATAGTATTGAAGCTCTAATAAAACGATCTTTACTGCTCTAAGATTAATCTATACTGTGTATGCCCCACTCTTTCCTGAATAATCTCCATGAGCGCTGCCAGAGACTTGCTGTATGGAGCCAATATAGCAAAAGACTCAGCGGCGAGGGAGAAACAGTGAAAGACCTGCGGATTCAATAGTTCCTCCATACCATCCGTATCAATGGCTCGAATGGCTGCCATGGTAATGATGAAGATGCTGCGGATACTAAGCATTAGCTCATCCTGCCGAGCTCCTCTCATCTTCAAGCATGTACGTTACCTCGTGGCCAACGTCCAACTATTCATCATACACGTCTGCATCGATTTCGTCGCGGCTAGAACAAATGACACATAGTCTTCAAAGAACTTGGTGCAGTACGGCAGCATATTGTTGTCCACAAAACCCAGCCTAATCGTTTCGTAGACGGCTGGCCAGGAGATGGAGGCCTTGCAGGCAAAAAACTGAGCTTGCAGGAATTGGGCCCGGGGAACTTCAGCTACCTCATACAGCTCCGTGGGCTGCTTGTGGAAGTCAAGAAACGGCGGTAGATACTTGTTCCACCCGTCTAGCTGGAGCTCTAGCTCTCTGGCGATGACGGATGCATACCTGAACTCGCCCTCGGCGGATTTGCTGAGTGATGTTGTGCAGCGCCGGAGCATTCTGCGCATGGCTATTTCAGCTAAGAAGTAAGCCGGGGTAGTGTCAGAAACAGACTCCAAAGTCTGTGACGATGGAGACGACATGGCGCTGTTGTCAGTGAGGGAGAAGCACCATATTCCGTCGGGGGACGGCAGCTGGGTTTCTTCCTCGTGCTTCCAGATCCCGCTGTCTGGGAGGTCAATCTGAACACACAGTTCGCTTTCTATAAGTAGTATAGCCCAGTAGGCGCGTCGCAAAGCTTCCACAGTCTTGGTATCGCTTCTTTGAGAGTGTATCTTGAGCATGTTTTGGGCTCTGGCTGAGGCCATGAGGACATGATCGTGTGCCTGACATGGCCGAATTAAATGCATACAATACACAGCAAAGAAGATTAAACACTGCAGGCTCCTGACGCTGAAATCAAGGAGAATATCGGGAAGTAATTTGGATGCTTCGGTGAAGTACTCAGCACCAAGTTGTTGGCTAAGGGCCGATGTGATTGTGTCGGCAGCTGCAAATGACCCGAGAGCCATGACCAACATGGCCAGACAAGTGTCCGAGGGTGATGGACTCTGTCCGTTGATACACTGATGAAATGATTCTTGAAAATCGGACGAGAGTACCGGCAGCCAGACGTGTACCCTTTCGGAAAAGGCGCGAAGGGTAGAGTATATGCTCTCCGGAGGTAACAGAAACGCCTGCATAGAAACACCACGGTCTCGCCTTGATAAAAAGCTGGTAGATCTCTCCATGTTGCTCAACCAGACGCCCATGTCCGGATCGAGGCCGAGGAGGACCATCATACTTGGTCGCTGAAGAATCATGATTGGGAATTCGGGATCGTCTGATTCATACTTGGTCTCATTATGACTCAAGGCTCTCGGAGAAGTTTGAAATGATGGGCGCAGTGAAGTAGCTCTGTTGTCTGTAGTGGGTGACAACGAGCGAGTGTCCTTGTCTGGCCGCTGGTCCGACACTAGTAGGCCCATGATATCCTCCAGTCGTTCGCGCATACCAGCAATGTCAAGCTCTAGTCTAGATGTTGCAAGTGAGTCCTCCAGTACCTCTATTCCCGGTGGTGGGATTCCTCACCTCGATGGTGGCGGCTGAGGAGCAGCCTGATAGACGCAGCGGCTCCCCTGAACCTGACAAAAGCCGCACTTAGGTCGTTGGCCGTCGCATTTCGTCCTGCGTCCTCGACAAACATCGCAAGCAATGTTTAGTCTCTTTCTCTGGTATTGCCCCATGGCTATCGTATGGATGTCTTGAGGTCGCGGCTCCGGCTTGGTAGTCCAAGTCTTGGTGTATAACGTAGCTTGTATAAATATGTCATTTCCAGTCCGGGGAACCCGAAGGGTGTCACTCCACTTGCCCATTAACCCCGCAGTCTCTCATCCTGATTCAGGAAACTATGAATCTGTCGACCCCATTGAATACCTGCCTTTGCCCTGGAGCCGTCCAATGTGAGGAGTCTCGAGACAGTTAACGAGGAGGGACCTGCGCCCACTCGGTTGCTTCTAGCGTGCCGCTAGAATACTTCCTGCTTCTTCTAGAAGCTCTAGAGAACCAGGCCCCCCTGCAGGCTGAAGTGAGCGAGCCCTTCAATTGGTTGACGTCGATCCTTGTTCTTCCTCTCGGACCCATTTTCTGTGCATTTCCTTGTGCACGGTCGAGAGCTCTCGGGCCGATAAGGAGTTTCGACAGGGTTCCGGCCAACCGAGAGAGACGTGGGCTTGATCGATGTCACAGGCTCATGATGACTCGCTCGTTTCCGATATTTTAAAGACTTGACTTATGGATATACATATTTAAAGAGTGACTTTCTTTCTTTCTCCATCTTCCAACATTTTAACGCAACTGTGTAAAGGTTGACATGCTGGAGTTTCACAGCAACCGTTCCATTCTGTTTACGTATTTAAATCCTGCCTTTGCGTCCTTCTAACTATAATCGATCGAATGTAAAATGCTATTCTGAGTAGATCAACTCAGGTGAGCGGTTATATCTTAGGTCTATGAAGTCTTGACGCCAATAGTTCCCAAGACAATTGTCCAAGTGACGTTGAGGTTTAGCTATGAGAGCAGTGGTGCTTTACTATGTGCCCTCTAACAGCCTCGATATGATGACTGTACCGACCTGTGCATCATGTTCTAGCCCTGTGCCTTCTCGTCGTCCAGGCTAAGCACTGGTCCATGGCCAGCGGCAACCTCACGCTCTAGAAAGGTGACGGTAGGCTCCCACCCAACACTCTTCCGCGCGCTGCCGACTTCGTTATACAGCTCATCGACTTGTTCCAGGGTAAGCCCCTTGGTCTCATAGATAAAAAAGTACACAAATGCAACGCAGATGAAACAGGCTCCGAACCAAATGAAAAAAATCTTGGATTGGAGGTTTGCATTGCCTGGTCCGTAATTGACGAGGTAAGGAGTTGCAAATGCGAGAGCCCAGTTGAGGAGCCACTACATGAGTTAGTCACAACTGGGTCAATCAAGAGTCGGGAAACGTGTCTTACATTGGTTGCAGTTGTGATGGAAAGACTCTTGGCACGAGTCTGCAGCGGAAATATCTCTCCAGTGACAACCCAAGCGATAGGCCCCCAGGTCGACGCGAAGAAGAAGATGTAAATGCAGATGAAGGCAATGCCAGCCTTCTGAGCCGCGACGTTATGCACAATGGTGGTACCGGCGCTATCCTGAGACGTAGTCAAAGTGCCCAGCATGGCGACGATGAATTGCGAGACACACATGCCCACAGCTCCCCAGAATAGCAGCGGGCGGCGTCCCCACCTATCGATGGCGCAGAGCCCTGGGATCGTTGAGCCAACGTTGACGCACGAGGTGATGACCTGTACAACGAAGGAGTCGTCCATGCCCGAGTTCTTAAAGTACTGGGTGCCGTAGTAGAAGATAAAGTTCACACCGGTGAACTGCTGCAGGGCCTGAAGGCCCATGCCTGTCCACTGCCTCTTGGCCATCGGGCCGCGGAAGCAGTCTAGGTAGCTAGCCTTGCTGACACTCTTTTCGTAATCGTGGTTTGCTTTGATCTCGTTCAGCTCTTCCAGAACGGCGGGATGGTCTGGAGCGAGTCTCCTCAGCTTCGCCAGGGCCTGGGCGGCCTGTTCGATCTTATCTCGCATGACGAAGTAGCGAGGAGTTTCAGGGAGGACCAACATGCCGCCAATTAGGACGATAGAGAAGGCAAATTGGACAGCGATGGGGATCCGGTATGAGCCAGTATCATCTCGACCTTGAGTTGCATTGTTGACCACGGCAGCCAGGAGAAGCCCAATGGTTATAGAGAACTGGTAGGCACCGACGATGGCACCTCTGATCCATTTCGGGGCCGTCTCGGATTGATAAAGCGGAACTAAATGATTCCTATTAGTACGACATGTCTCTTTGGGACTTGGGATAGGAGCTTACTCAAAGCTGAGATCAGACCGACACCATACCCAGCAAAAAAGCGACCAGCCAAGAAGAGAGGGATGGAGACAGCCGCAGTCTGGAGAATGACACCAAAATTGAACACCCACGACGATGCGATGAGCGCCCATCGACGACCTATATAGTCCCCAAGGAACGGGGAGCATAGGGCGCCGAAAAATGTGCCTGCCGAGAGGATGGAGACAATGGCGGATGACTGGGAGGGAGAAACGTCGGGCTGGCCATGAGAGTCGGTGTAACCAGTCGAGAAGAGTTCCTTCCAGTAGTCCATGGCCAAGATGCCACTAATGGTACCGGTATCGTATCTGAACTTCAGTCAGTGAATATGCCATGGCCTACAAAGGGTTGACATCATACCCAAAGAGAACGCCGCCGAAGGCGACAAAGACTCCTACGGCGATGGCTGGCCAAGATTTGCCAGTCTCATCTTTGGGCACCGACATGGCGAGCTTTGACGCGCCCATTTTGCTGATCTGGTGGTTATTGTGTTGTAAGCTGTAAAGTGTTTGATAGGGGCTTTGCGTGGAGGGAATGAGTATACAGGTTTGGTGCTGAGTTATCATGTGTGGTTTGGGAAGATAGATATAGATTCTCAGACACAACCTGGACAGGCCAGAAGCTTGAGCCTCTCTTTGCTATCATCTACGTTTTAGTCCATCCATCATGGTCTGTGTTGTTTAATGTGGATGCGTGGAGATGTCGAAGAGGGGAAGCTCGGCCATGCCGATGAGCCAAGGCGGTCGTTGGTTCCTTATTCCTTCGACGCGATGTAGTTGTTCAGGATCGATGGATAAGCCAAACCACTCTTGCCAAACTTGGAAGGTAGGAAGGCTCGATGAGACATTGATAGAAGACTCAGGGGATGAGAACATGGTCACTGCAACCTTGTGTCTATGCCGCTAGCTGTCAGCTCATTAGGCTGGGGCAGTAGAAATCCCATGATCATTAGGGATCATTGGACGCCTGTCTGAAGAAGATAGGCTAGTCAGTCGCTGTATGGAAGTATCTACGGTTAGGTATATGGAAGCATGGCACTCGGCATTACCAGCCTAAATCCGGTTGTTTCTGAGCTCCTGAAAGGCTAGCTCTCGTCTTCTCCCCCTGTGATCGGCATCACTCTCGGAGGTCCAACGGGCGTTTTCCGCAGATGGTGGGCCGCGGTCCAGATTTCGCGCTCCGCGAAGTTTAGACAACAGGCCCTGGCAAGACAAATGCAACTCTATGCATGCTGAGAACATCTAGCGGCCTTCTAGAATAATAGAAATGCATACGACTAGAGTGGGCAGGGTGAGCTAACGTCTGCGAGAGGACGATTTAGGACATGCGGAATTGTTCTCGCAATCTTCTCTGCACGATGGGTTGTAATGCATGAGGACGAGTTTCAACACCATCCTCTTTACGTACAGTAGCTGTTGATAACGACATCCTAGGCCGACGCTTGGAGATCAACTGACTCGCTCGTTGCGAGGACTGGGGATTGAGTGGCATGACCCCCCACAATCGCGGAGGAGCAAGAACAGTCCGCGAACATCCTGGCCCGTGAACTAAACCACTCAAGGCAGGCCTCCATTGCCAGACCCTCTTCCCCGCAGGCTTCCCCGCAACCTAACCCCAGTATACCATACTCTAACTACCTAGACACCTTCAATAGCTAGAAAGGCATGACGGCGGGGGCGTTTTCCCACGACCAACATGAGGAGGGAAACGTATTCGTGCCCCGTGTGTATGGCCTCGGGCACGAGGCTTGAGCTGTTGTGAGGCTAGAATTGGGTTGGATCGTCAAAGGCAGACAGGCGTTGTGTTATTCTCCGGCGAAACATACATATATCGAACTGCTGCACTTCCACTTTGTCAATAAGAAGCTTATTGCTCTCTCCTCAGTCTTCACATCACCATCACCTATTTTCTTTGACCAAGACTTTGTTCAGCATGCATTTCCCCCTTCATCCGCTGTCAACGCAGATGGTTGCTCTGCTGGCGCTCTCCGCGTCAACAGTAAACACGGCCTCTGTCCCAAAAATTCCAAATTGCCATTCCCACCAGTACCCAGGCCCTCGCAACCCTAGCTTTGAGACTGGTCTCGAAGGATGGCGTGTTGTGAGCGGCGATGCCTTCGGAAGCAACTCGGTCTCTTCTGAAACCTCCTACTGGGGTGGACCCTTCGGCCAGACCGGCAAAGGCTTCATCCTGGGCACCGCACAGAGTGGAGAGAAAGCCGTGGGAGAGTTAAAGTCGACCTCTTTCCGGGCGAGCTCCGTCATGAGCTTCCTCATTGGCGGTGGCTATGATGTTGAGAAGCTGTACGTTGGTCTTGTGAGAGACAAAGACAATAAACTTCTTATCCGACAGACTGGAGCCAACGATGAGGCTTTGATTCGCGTCACATGGGATACCAGCAAGTGGGCAGGACAGAAGGTTCACATTGTAGTGCATGATAGTAGCACTTCCGAATCGTGGGGCCATATCAACGTCGACGATATTCGCGTGGGTTGCGATGCATTGGGCGATAGAAAGGGCCTCACCTTTAACATTTTTGGCCAGGCAAATCAGCCAGCCGCTCACAGCTCGCCATCGTGCTCCCTCATGGCGGCAGATCCTATGCGTCCCCAGTTCCACTACACTCAGTATCAGGGTTGGATCAACGATCCGGCCGGACTCAGCCAGTGGAAGGGCCGTCATCACCTCTTCAGCCAGTTCTACCCTGACGCTCCTTTCTGGGGTCCCATGTACTGGTCGCATGCTGAGAGTGTTGACGCGGTTCATTGGCGTGAGCTCCCTATTGCCTTGTCCCCCAAGGACACGGATGACCCTAAGGATACCTCTGGACGCTTCACGGGTGCTGCTGTCGTCGATAAACTTCATGGCAACAAGCTACGACTCATTTTCACCGACTACACGGACACGGCTTTCCACCCTGACGTGGTACAGGAGGTGGTGTCCACCGCAACTAGCAAGGACGGCATCCACTTCGAACTCGACTCCGAGAATCCCATTATCCCACGCCCTCCTCCAGGGGCGCCCAAGTTCTTCCGAGACCCAAAGCCTTTTTACGATCCTACAGACAAGTCATGGAAGCTGGTCATCGGTTCAAGCAACGACGTCAGTGGCCGAGTCCTGCTGTATAGCTCCAAGGACCTGCTCTCCTGGAACTATGTTGGCGTCCTGTACACAGGCGACGGTAGCACGGGCGACGTCTGGGAGTGTCCAAACTTCTTTCCCCTTGGCGAAACATGGGTTCTCTTCTACGGCGGTGACGCGCTGGGATGGTACGAGACGGGCACGTACAACGGCAGCGTCTTCACGAGCGAGAAGCGCGGGCTCATCGATGCTGGGCCTGATAGTTACGCTATGCAGTGGTACAAGGATGAGACGGGTCGTGACTTGGCCATTACTTGGATGGGTAACTGGCCTACATCCAAGTGGCCGAGCCGTATCAATGGATGGGCTGGTTCGCAGTCCGTGACGAGGGAACTTTTCATCCGTGATGATGGGGGCCTTGGTAGCCGTCCCATCAAGGCGCTCGACAAGCTTGCAGCCGGTCCGGCGAAGAAGTTTGGACGGCGTAGCGTTGGTGAGACTCCTCTGGTCATCGGCAGCTCCAACACGGCGAGGCTGCAAGTTACGGTAGACCTCGGCGCCACAACGGCGTCGTCTTTCACCATCTCGCTCTTCAAGTCAAAGGCAGAGTCGGTTCTATTGACTTACACCATGGCTGACCGTACTCTGACGCTCGACACAACTGACGCCGGGTACGGGCAGGCGGGGACTTGGAAGGCTGTCATTGATGTATCGCGCAAGAACAAGCTGACGCTGGATGTCTTTGTCGACCGATCAAGTCTGGAGATCTTTGCTGGTGATGGGACAGTCATGACTGCCAATGTTTGGCCGCGATACCAGGAGTCCAAGGACATGACGATTGTTGGACGTGATGGGAGTGCGGTCTTTGATCTGATCAAGCTCACGCCTCTTGGCTCCAGCTGGTGCTAGAGTAGCGATAGATCTTTAGGTAGAGACTGATGAACCACTAAGGGGACGGATCGGGCTGTTTAGGTATTTCTCTTTAGTATGTACTGTACTTATTTGCACACGGTACAATGCCATAAAAGTCTACTATTCCTGTGTGGCAAATTATGGGGTTACATTATGTCGTCTACACTTACCCATTGGTTCATATGGG
>JABCKC010001589.1:0-17115 GCA_013186395.1 Fusarium papillatum | reverse complement strand
CTGAAAACGAGCGGGGTTGACGTGGGCGGGCGGCGCATATGCTGGGAGACTGGGGGATCACACAGTTGTGGTTGGCTGATAACCCCTGGTCTGTTGGTTGAAGACCTGTTGGTTGTGACAGCTCTCTTCAACTTCGGGGACAAAGCCAGAATGCTCCGATGCCCTTGTCCATGTTGGTACTTGGTTACATTGTCAACTATTGCCGCAAAAAATGGCTGGTTTGTGATGACTGGGCTAGCATCCGGCTGTGTTTGGATCAATCTCTTTTTCCAGGTAGCATCTACTTGCAGGCTAAACCACCAGGTTGTATCTGCAACCTCAAACTGACCCCTCAGCTCAATGTTTGAACTGGAATCTCCCACCAAGACATCATGTATCCCCGCCTCTTCCGCCCATTGATGTCTGGTCTCGTCCCGAATGCTCGTCGCACACTTCCTCTCAATAAAAATCTTGGCAACTCCCATTTCGCCAGCTTTATCAAAGACCTTCGAGTATTCCTTAAGCTCATTCACTGGACGCCTAATCGACGAGGGCCAGGCGGCAGCATAAACCTGGAACACTTGGGTGCCATCGACTGGGTCAGTATTCCCCACGCTACGTCAATGAGGAGAAGTTCACGTCCAACTCTTTGCTCTTGCTGAATAGAAATGTCCAGCAGGTTGAAAGTAGTATGTGATAGTCCAGAGCCAAATGACCACAGAGTAGGTCGCTTGACTATATCGTAGAATCGGTAGTCGACGTAAATGTCCTCACCATAAGGTGTTGGAATGATCTTGTAGGGTTTTTGAACCGCATCAGGCGGATGGTAATAGAATAATAAGTTCTTTCTTATTAATAATAGGTACTACTCTTTAAAATAGGTATAATGTCTAAATGCTTTATAAACCTCTGCAAGATGCTTTTCGCTCCCTCTATCCAGGTACCTTAGCAAGTCAAACCAAACTTCAACTTGCGGTTCGAATCAGCAATACCAAAATGCTTCTCAACCTCGGGGGTAGCAAGAGGCGCATCGAAAGCAGTGAACCAGAAAGCGCTGGCGCTGGTCTGTTTCCAGAGCCAGCAACCAACGTTGTTGTAGTAGCTCTGCAGAGCGGCGGTTGTAGCGGCGGCGCCCTTGTAGTTGGGGCCCTTGGTGGGCCAGCCAGTCTCACCCACCCAGACCTCAGTCTTGGGGTGGACCTGGTTGACGCGGCGCTTGACGTCCCAGTAAGAGTTCTGGAAGGTCTTGAGGCGGAGGGCATCCTTGATGTTGACTCCCTGCCAATAAGGAAATCCGTTGCTAATAACAATATCGCATGCCTTGGTGACAACGTCATTGGCGCCGTCGACCCAAGCAGTCCAGGTATCAGTGTGGCCAACCTATAAATGTTAGAGTCAAATAATACTAACTTGGGACGCATGATATAAAGACATACCCTGAGGTTCTTGTTGTACTGCCTGACCATGCCGCGGACATCGTAAATATGGGTGGCCAGCTTCTGGGGAGTAATATCCTTTCGGTAAAGATCCTCAGAGCCGACACTGATAGCAGCAATCCAGTCGGTGCCGTGAGCCTTGATGGCGCTGAGAAGAGCAGCCTTCTCTCGTCCAAAATGGGCATCATCAGTAGCCCAGACACCGACAAGGATCTTAATGCCAGTAGCCTTGGCAGCGGGAACAGCCTTGCCAAGAGCTGTTTCCTCGTTAGTGGCCGAGAAAAACATCAAAGAAAAAGAAATCCTTACTGTTGCAATCACTGCAGGCATAAAGACGAACAGCGTTGAAGCCCTTATTCCAACTCTTGATAGTCTGAAAGTCCTTCTTCCAATCCGCCGTGTACTTGCAAGCACCATCAGCGCGGTTGGCTCCAAGACTGAATCCCTTGTACGTGAGAGCCGAGGCCTGCGCCGTGAGGAGCAGCAGGCCCGCCGCGAGTTTACCCAAAGAGCCAAGAAGCTTCATGTTGGTTCGTCTCGAAATTTGCGATTTTGAGATGGTGGAGATGCCAAGATGGGAAGAGTTTGGGAGGTGTGTGGTTTTTTTATAGAACTGGGAAATTACGAGGTCCCCCCTTTTTCCTGCATGCCTGTTCCGTTCTAGAACGTATCCGCATGAGCCCGTGACACTAAACGAGAGGAAACCACCCCACTCTGTCGCTATTATTAGAGAGGCGATTATCGCGATCGCCGGTGTTGAACTACGGTTTAAAGAAACATTCCTTTGCTATACATGGAGATCAGAACAAAGCCATCTTTGTGAGACGGGATGGCCTCTGATCGTTGGTTTGAGCTTATACCGAATAAACTTTTGTTCACTTGACTTGATGACTGTCCAGCATCTCTTTCGTTAGTGCCTGTTAGTGCTTTTTTTCCTGGCCAAGGGCTGAGTGGTACCTGGGCACGAGGGTCAAGAAATAATCGAGACACCAGAACAGCAGAGTAAATAATAGACTTATCATAAATATAGAAAATAATTTAATATAAAATATATAAGATTATTATAATATTATAAATAATTTTTAGAGTATTTTTATTAATTTCTTTTTAATTTATTCTATATCTTTAGAAGAGGATATAGTAAGATATTGACACTAGTGTCTCGTTTTTTTCTTGACCAGGGTGCTGGGGAACGCGAGATGAAGAGTCCCAATGTTGACGCGTTCAATGGCTTGACCTTGAAAGAGTTGTACAATCGCCCAGTATTGCAGTGAATGGCATAGCTTGCCCTGCGATGTGCTTCATGGATGTATTAAGCGTTTTCGGTCTACGGATACTCATAGCTCATTCACAAGTACTCATAGCCATTGACGATCTTTGAGGAGGCAAGGCCAGGCAGCCTGACGAGAATGACGAGAGAGTCGATGATGTTATGCTGGATATTAACTAGCCCAGGACCAAAATGATTTACTGTCAAAGACTATGGCCGAGATGAACGCACTTGTAGGCTGCCTGGGTTGCATAGACACAACTAAATTAAGCTACATAAATTCCCTAAGCATGGCACGGATGCGCAATCCAGAGGTAAGCAAGAAAGATTGCACCAGCTTCTTGTCTCGGTGGTCTTCCGGTTTGTCTCCAGGTCCGGGCCAATGAGCAACCCGGCATCCACCTCGGGTAATCGGACAATAGTGGGGCCGACCTAGCCCGAGGCACCCGGAGTTGCGCGTCACGGTACGGAAACGTAGAGAGGCCTACCCTAGGCCTTCAGAATGGTATGAAGGGGATTGATCACAACAGGCCAGGTTTGCGCCGGAATGTCTTTGAGATTTCTTATAATTATTAAAAGGAGGGAAGAGTAAAGGGAATAAAATAAACCGTCTTTGTTTAACCGTGTAATTGGAGGCAGCAATGTTTTATGTCGCATTTTGTATTCACGAATTGTCAGGTCTGGAGATCTTTCGGGATGGAAGTTGGAAAAAGTCGGGCTTCGAACGTTGAACAAAGAAAACATCACAAGTTCATTGACTTGCGTCCAAATGCATCAAATGTCTCAGTTGTCGCGCGATAAGAGCGCGCATTTATGCCATGACACGGTGTCTTGATAATGCTCGCATGGCCTCAATACCCGAGGTACAGTGCTCGTTGATCAGATAAACTGGTGACACGTGACCACGCATCACCATCTGTCCCCGGCTTGACTTCGGCTCCACGATGCAACATTCCCCATCGCGTAGTCCCCCCATCAACCCGCATTAGCGCGAGTTAAATAAACAGAACGCGTTACTCCGTATGCAGTTTCAATAAGTTAAATCGATCTTCAAACGGCTTGCTTTTCTTCAAGTGATTGAAATGAATTGTTTCAATTGACGAATGAAAGGCCCCTATTACGGGTCAGAAATTGACCAATCGGGTTCAAGCGGACAAGTTAATCCGATATGTCTGACCTATCAAATCGTCCTTCTGCCCCACCGCCCGTGATCACCCGCGCGCGTCACTTGGTCTCATTTCCGGGTCTTCAAACGTCCAGAAGCGAATCTTCAAGGGCGTAAACACGAACTGAGCCCCTTAAACGCTCAAACTCACCGCTCAGTGTCTCTCTCTTGGGTTACCGGGGAGAGACTCCATCCAAAGTCTCTAGACTATCGACATACATCGGGCCAAGGAAATGGCTCAGCGAGGCGGTGAAGCCCCAGGTGTCGCGACGGCTGAGGCTCCGGTTGTCCGCGACGTGTCGGATTGGGAGATTTTCTCAGACGATTCTTCTGATAGCGATACTTCTGAAAACACTGTTGACTGCCTTCAACCCACCGTTCCGGCCGCACAGGCCCGGCCTGCAACCGCAGGTGCAGGTGCAGACCCCCTTGATCCTGGCCGCAAGGGAGAAGTACGTCCTGGCACTGGCAACGACGAACGCCGGCCTACCTGGTGGCGACGCTTCACAAAAGAGCACATTGGACAAAAGCTAGAGCCAAAGCCAGAGCCAAAACTAGACGAGGAAAGACCTCGTAAATGGAGGCCTACCCGTCACGAGCACAGGGAGAGAGAAGAGACGAGGGAAGAGCGAGATGCGCGAAGGGCCGAGCGACGCCGACGCGAACACCATGATGATCCTAGGCGTTCAGATAGGGAAGATCGCCAAAGCCGACATAAGCGACATCGACGACGTGAAGGAGAGGACGAAGACAGGGAGGCTCGACGGGCAGCACGACGACTTGCTCGACGGCTTGAGGACGAGGAACGACAAGCAGAGGAAGAACGCAGGGCTCGAAGAGAACGCAATAATATGCAAAAAGACCGGAAAACACGGCATCGCGACTCCGATCACTCAGACAGAGAAAGACGTCGAACCCGAGGGGAAAGTGAGAGACGACATCGAGGGGAAGGTGAGAGACGGGAAGGTGAGAGGCGGGAGAGGAGAGAGAGTGAGAGACGGCAACGAGGGGAGAGTGAAAGGCGACATCACAGGAGCAGCAGAGAGCCATCACGAGCTTCACGGAGGCATTCCCGTGTGTACTCTGAGGATGAGAGAAGATTGGCGGAGGAGCGAGAAGCTCGGAGAACATCACGGAGGTCTTCCCGTGTGTACCTTTCTGAAGACGAAAGAAGGCATGCAGAGGAGAGAGAGGCACGGAGGGCATCAAGGAGGTCTTCCCGTGTATACCTTTCTGAGGATGAGAGAAGGCAAGCAGAGGAGAGAGAGGCTCGGAGAGCATCGCGTCGGAGTCTACACAAGGAGCGAAGGGGTACTCCTGGTCCTGCAAAAGACTCTGTTCCTCCACCAAAGAGCCCTGCTCCGATGAGTCCGATGAAGAGTCCTTTCCCCAGAAAGAGTCCACCTATCCCCTCAAAGAGCCCTCCTGTTCCTGCAACGAGTCCTCCTATTCCTGTCAAGAGTCCTGTCCCCCCAAAGAGTCCTGCCGTCGCAAAGACTCCCATTCCGGTGAAGATTCCCCCTCCGGTAAAGAGTCCTGCACCTGTGAAGAGTCCTGTTCCCGTAAAGAACGGTGATTCGAAGCGTGCAGAAAAAGAGAAACGTCAAGCCGCGGAGAAAGCCCAACTAGAAGAGGAGGCTAAGAAGCAGAAAGAGGAGAAGAAGCAAAGAGAGAAGGAAGCTGCACGAGCAGCACAGAAGGCTCAGCAGGCAAAGGAGGAAAAGAAGAAGCCGAACAAGTTGATGGAAGCCCTGCGAGGTGCACGAAAGACTCCTAAACCACAACCCGAGAAGCAGGATAAGAAGGAGGAACGCGGACGTTCACGCAAGGAGAAGGACAATGCCACGGCTACCGCCAACCAGCCAGAGGCTCCCCCACCTACTCACACCCTCCCACCAATGCTGAGACAGCAGAGACTGGCACCAACCCTCGGAACGCATAGACTTGTGCCAACACTCGGCCAGAGACTACCTCCAACGCCAGAGAATGACAGAATGCCGCCAACAGACGAAGGTGGCGTTGATTAGAACAGTACACAACAGACTGTCTTGAATTTTTTGAGTTTTTTTTGCCTATGGAGTTGGGGAGTTGGGAGACAAACAGAACCAATGCGCTGGAAGATTAATCGCACTGTTTAGGATGGATTTTTTTTTGGTTTACACAAGTTTAGCTCGATGGGCCTTGATGGCCTGACACATCTCCACTATACCAGCACGTTAATACATATACTCGTCACTCATGACTATAACCAAGTTTGGTTGACTACAAGGCCCCTGGCAAAGAAGCTGTGAACAGGAACGTGATAGTGCGGACGGATCTTGATCTTGCTATTAAAGTGATACAAAGCGTATATGTTATAATATTAGGGTCAGTTACTTTCAATACTCTTGAACTTATTCACCAACACGCTTGCATCTACCCCATCTCCATCATTCTTCACCATCCACTTCCCTTCTTCACGCAACGCCTGAGCAATCGCTTTACGCGTCGAACTATGCACAGCCGTCCGCAAGCTCTTGGAGATGCCGGCACTAGGATAGGCCAACACTCCAAACATGCCAGCGCCACTCTTGGTCATCAGACTCATGGCCCCCTTCCCAAGCCCCTTGAAAGCTCCCAGAGCACCCTCCTTTTTGGCTCCGTTGTATGGCTCCGTCACGACATCACTTAGGCCATCTATGAAACCCCAGGCAAATGTCTTGCCTGCCACGACCATCCCACTCTTGGCGTCTGTTACGGGGCCATGGTCACGTACGTTGCCGCCGTAGGCGTGTGGCACTGCTTTCAAACCCTCGGTGAGAGCAAGAGGAATATCGACCACCATGCCTTTCAGTGCTGTTGGGCCAAGTTTTCCAATGCTCTTGGCTGATGCTCCTGCCATTCTACCCGCTAGAGAACCCGAGTGCTCAGTATGTGGCTGGGCCGAGTCGCCCGAAGCCCGTTCTGAAGAACTGGCTTTCTCATCCTCCATGGCTGGGACTCTAGACTAGGTTCCCTTCATCTGACGAGCGCGTCGCTTCATCTCGTTTTGGTACTCTTCCACTGGCTTTGTAACCATCCCCGTCATCGAACCAGCCATGCCAGTTGCTGTCGCCATGACAGCCGAGGCACCCCCAGATATGGGGTCCCATCGCTTGTGTTCAATGTAGATGGGGTTGGTTTGATGTCTGTGGCAACCAAGTTAGCATGCTGAGCACATCAAAAATATTAGATTCTGACAGTTTCAAGTGCTTGGAATCGATCGACTTGTGAGACAGGAGAATGTCTGCAGCAATCTTGGAAAGCTTGATTGGACGTTTTGAATGAGTATATAGCCACACAGCTGGCTCACTCGGGATAAAGTCGCATGGGATTTGCTCTAAAGGTAGGTGTCTGTGAAATGACTGTACAGCGGCACGAACACCAACCTCAGAAGCCATCCTGGCAGCGATAGACGCGGCTGCAGTCGAAGCTTGATGTGATAGACAGTAAACGATGGCTTCGGAAAGATTGTTCACTGTGAGTTCTGCATGTGGAATCGGGTTGGGACCTGCCCCTGCGTTGGCCACCATGTGGCCCCAGAACGGTTGACTGTGAGTGAAGGATTAGCTTGGAATCTAATTGTCCACTTGACAGTATCACTGTCTCTTAGTGACTCACTCTCCGAAAAAGGGAACGATGGTAGTGGGCTTTCCGTTCCTCAGTCCACAGGCCGTCGTTCCTGCACCTCCATGATGAACCACCGCAGCAACGTGCTGGAAGAGCCACTCGTGGGGGCAATCTCCTATCCAGTAAATATCCTCACTCTCTGAACCAACGAGATCGGACCAGCCCCTGGAGATGATGGCGCGGGTATTAGTAACGCGGACAGCTTCGAGTATAATGTTGATCATCTTTTCTGGGTTGTCTAGCACGATGCTTCCGAAACCGATGTACACTGGTGGCGGACCGGCTTTGAGAAAACGAACGAGATCTTCTGGTGGAGAGTATTGAGGAGCGTCGCGGAAGAAGAATCCACAAACGTCTGTGTGATAGTTGTCAGTGGTAGTCGGGGGCATGGGAGTGTTGTTTGGGGTTGCTGACCAATATGCGAAGCCCAGTCAGCTGGTTTTGGCACAAGAGCCGGTGACCAGCAGTATGTAAAGGGTATTTTCAGTGTTTGTGCAAGCATGGGAGCATCAAACATTTCAACTTCTTCCAAATCTATCGATTTTCGCCATTTGTTGATGAGATCACCCAGCCTTGTGGTCCAACATGTGAGCAGGGGGTTCCAAGTCAAGAAAGAACGAACTTACCCTTGCCACGTCAACCATTCCACGACGCTGTAGGAGATGTAGTTTCCAACTTGAGGGTCGCTGCTGGCGTTCTTCAGATTGGCGAGGGGATGTGGGAAAGCTCTGGTGCTGCTCCAAGGCATCGTAAACATCAAGTGAACCGGGATACCGAGAGCCTCTGCGCAGTGAATATGTGCAAAGCTCGGGGGATTGGCGATGATGGCGTTAGCTACAAAAGGCTGGCCAGTCAAGGTATCGGGTCTTGAGCAAGAATGCCAAAGCTTCTCGAGCATCTCCTCGACCATGTCGCGCTTCTTCTGAATTTCACCAGCCTTGAGACTCTTCATGCTGGGGATCAGACCCGGGTTCTTGACCATATATGCCATCAACTCGGCTGGGTCACCACCGATGGGGTAAAACTCAAGACCGGAGCCTCGTACAAAGTTCTCGAATGTGTCATGAGTTGCTAGGCGGACGCGGTGACCATGTCGTTGAAGCTCATTGCCGAGAGCGATGAAGGGTTGCACGTCTCCTCGACTTCCTACAACTTGAATGACAATGTTCAACTTTGTGGTCCATGTTTGAAGTTTTGGTTGTGTTTCAGAATACTCTGGTGATGGCGTCTTTGGTTCATCATGCTTTTCAGAGGGTGTGTGGTAGAGGCGTGTGAGGCTGCGAACGAGCTTTGAATCGAAATCGACGTCGACTCGGGCATCATCTTTGAGGAAAGTAAGCTTAGGGACAGAGAGAAAGGGTGGGAGAGAGCAAACCTCGGATTTTGACGTCGTTGACGCCGAAACTGGGGAATATGGAAGATGAGGCCGGTGATACAGGCTCGGAGGGCAGTTCTGCAGCAGATGACAGATCACTTATGCTGACTGATTTCCTCGGAATCGAATAAGGTGGCGCCGGACTGAGATATGGAGTTTCATCGCCAGCGAGCTCATATCTGATAGTGTCTCGTTTCTTGTCAGCCATTGTTGTCGATATCAGTTGTCTAATGGCCAGACTGGATGAAGTTGATGCAATGGAGGGAATATAAAGAAGAAAAGCAAGCATAAAACGAAGCCCCTGACCCTGGCTCGGCATACGCCGAGTCTTGATGCATATGCTGAGTGGCGGAGTCAACAAGACCTCTAAACCGACCAACTCGTACCTAGTCTCGTACCTCGTTTATGATCTCGCGCCACCGAAGGAGCTTATTTTACAAGGTCCAGAAATAGATCTGCCGAGGAACGATGGACGGGGCTGAACATTGGAATTCGTTACTCGTGTTAAAAATGCTTGGGTTATGCATCAATGCCTACAACTACCTTTGGCCACGCCATCCATCGACTCCAATATTCTCCCAACAGTTCATCAGCCACATCTACCATGTTCCGGCCCCAACCATCCATGAACCAGTAATCGTTTAAGCTATGGAACAAGGTGCCCAGGTACGCAAAGATCAGAAGGGCAGGGGGCTGGCGCTGTTGCAGCAGCTCGAAATACCCGTCTGCACTGGAGTGCAGCCAGATAAACGGCCCAGACCAGGCCTGGTTATATCCCCATTCCGCCAAAACTTGTGGACTCATCGACTTGAACTGCTTCATTTAGGCATTACATCTCCGAAGATGGTACAATGCGTTGTCATAGACTTCTGCATCGTGGCTCTGAGCCCATACCTCTTGAATACTGCGATAGTGACCGTCCTCGGCACCTGGGTGGTCGTTTGGATCCAATTCATCCCAGTTGCCGAGACCAAGTAGTGGACTCAAGGGTCCAAACCGTACTCGTTCATATACCGGCCCCAATACGGCCCCGACACCGCGGATCGTGGGGATCCATTCGGCTCCGAGGATCCGGGACTTGCGGCTAGCGGCAGGGCCATCGTAAAGGGGTCCGAAGACGCCAAACACGTGGAGAATATTTAACGACGCGCATACAAACAGAGCGTCGCTGTTTTCATCTGTCATTTGGCTTATGCCCTCCTGAAACCCATACAGAGCCATGTTGTGATGGTGGGCGGCGATCAAGAGAAGCCGCTCTCTCTCGGTAGGTTGCCTGTATGCGAGATGCAAGGCTGCTAAACCGAGGATGCCATGCATGACAAAGGCATGTCTGAATGCAACCTGGGGGAATATCGTTTGCCAATACTCGTCGCCACCAGAGGACTTTACGATGTCGAGGCTTGTTGACAGAGTCCAGTGATGTAATAGAGCCAAATCATCAAGGACAAAGGTTGGCGTTGACGGAAAGGATGCCCGATCCCTCTCGGTTAGGGGGGGTATCGAAAGAGACGATGTCAATGATGCCTCACTGTCCAAAGATCGAACAGTAGGGTGGTCGTTACTTGGTGTGGGACAGGGGGTGGCTTGTTGTGTAGACGGGTAGACGCATGGATGCTCATGGCGTACGCATGCCGCGCAAGCCGGTCTCTCTTCATTACACTGCATCATGAATCAGACTTGTCTGTATGTAACTAATCGAGATGAGATGTGGCAAATGGACACGCACCTTGATTCGTCGCCGCCGACACTCAAAACATCCAGTCTTTGACTTCCTATGTGGCCGACGCCTGCCCGTCACCGGTTGCTGCGTCGTTTCCATCGCCAATAAGGACAGTCTTGGAACAAAGAGGGTGAAGAACGATGAGAAGAACGAAAACCTGAGGGCGGGTCGGTGGGAAACGAGTCTCTAAGAGGGAACGAAAGAAGAGAAACGAGCGAGACTTGGGGAACGAGATACGAGGGGGAACGAAGAACGAGACTTCAACGCACCAATCGTTGTTTAGAATGGGCACTCATGGAACTAAAAGTGTGGGGAGAGCCGAGTGATGGCCGGGCTAAGTTTTCTTCGTGGCTTGATTAGCTCTGTCAATCCTCGTCATGATGCAGAATCCCAGTTCCTTGCAGCTAGTCTCCTGCATCACGGTTCCCTGGAACGTGTCACGGAAAAGTGAGACACCAGTGAAAGGGCAGAGATTAGCATTCCTTCCTTAGGAATAATAGTTGATAAAAATAGCTCGTATCAAAGAAGATAGCCGTGAGGCTCTAATCCAGTAGAACCCTCTCAGCCACGACAGAGCCGCATCGTTTTTGCCCTGATCAACTGACCTAACTAAATCCATCCGAAGATACGAATGCGAACTTACCTAAGTTATGAAGTTCCTTGTCACCATCTCTAGAACTTGACTTTGGAAGTGGCCTATAAACCTGGCATTTCGGATATGTAGTAGTTTTCGAGTTTGTACGGAGTAGTTGTAAAAATGACGGCTTTGGAACCTAACTGTGAATCACCGTAACCAAGAAAATCCATCATTCGAAGAGGCTTACCACTGTGTTAGCATTGGGATATGGTGCCATGATGTATTGGAAATGTGTTCTTTATCACAGTTGAAGTCGGGATAATCGACATGCAAGATGGTCGAAGAGGCTTACATTCCGGGAGTGGTCAACATGGCATAGAACGTGGAAGTTTAATGGAATGTTGCAATCTATTGGAAAACCAACTCCTTGATACCCATGATTCGTCATCAAACTATCTTACTAGTCTATATCTATTCCCATATCCCAGGATTTCAACGAGTGACACCGCTCTATCAGACCATATTTCCAACACTAGAAAAAAAGTGCTTGAGTATTATGCCTCCTCGGTCAAGCGATGGTGGCCCCCAAACGCATCCATCTTATAGCCATACGAATTTCCCATATTGCCAAGAATAGCCGTGATCTCGGCCGGGTGAATCCAGTTGAACAGGACCATGACCAGGAACATCAGAACGGCGTCAAAGATGTACAGGTACACCTCGTGCTTCAACAAGTACCCATCAAAGCCCTGTAGATACTCGACGGCCCTAAAGACTGATCGGACCATGATCAACATGCTGCCGACATACAGCACCTTCATGTGCTTCTTCCAGGGAACCACTTGTGAGCGGCCTGTTGGAGCCCGGCTCAGTGAGCGGTGAAACGCCACCGCAATGACAATGAAAACGCCAAAGCAGACGAGTTGAACAAAGAGGCCGACAATAATGATCTTGGCACCGTTCTGCAAAGCCTCTAGCGAGCCGGCGGCCTGATATCCTCCACCTGATCTCTGTTAGCACGTCGCTCATGTCATAGGATCATTGTAGATATTGTGAAGTGCTCACCACCGCCCTGAAGAAAGAAAGACAGCACATCTCCCGTAACGAAGATCTTGGTCATCCACTTCTTCTGGATCAAAACATGCCCCTCGCCCTCAGACATGATGACAATCCTGCCAAGCTCCATATAAATACTCGCAGCAAAAAGAGCGGGCGCCACGAGTAAAAGAATCGCCTGGATGATATAAGGACCAAGAGTCCAGTCGGGACTCTCATTGCCTGATTTGGCCCGAGCCGCATATCCGATAATCTCAACTACAAGCAAGTGATGGTTGTCAGCTCAAGGTCTTTGTGAGAGCAAGGGTATTTCTTACGGATACCGCCGATGGCTAGTGGGATCATGAACCAACATCTTGCCCGGAACAATTGCCAGAAGTGAAATGCTGAAGTGCCGACAAAGAGTATGGCAAAGATGACACCGCCAGCAACCGTAGGATCGTAGTGATACAGAGAAAATACGGCACCGGCACCGGGATCGGCAGCCGTATCAGCCCTATGGGAAAGAGACATGGCCGTTGATCTCGTCTAAGTGATGTTTGTTGAGAGACAAGTAACAAGATTTAGGACAACGAAAGAAAAGAAGAGTTGGCCAATCAAAATAAGTGTAGAGAAAGGAAATGAAGACAAAGTCTACACGCTAACAAAAGCCAGGAAAATAAAAGTGGTATGAAAGAGAGGATAGAATGATGGTGAAATCATGTGAGACCAAGCCAAGCGACCACAGTGGCTATATAGAATTGCCGTGACCGAAAAAACGCCTTGTGGAACGGTCGACCTGAATCAGCCTTGATGTTTAATTATGGACTTGTTAGAGATCTCGCATCTCGTTACCGCGCGCTTCATGGGAGATGATCGGTGAAGTTCGTTCTTCGTTTAAGTTGTTGATAAGCCTCAATGCACCACGCAACTCGGACGCTCCGACTGTTTAGTGGGACCTCGTTCAGCTCGTATTTCGTTCTTGGTGCGAGATTCAGCATCGATCAAATTCTTGGCCCACATGGGCCAAAGGAAAGAAGCATTGCGCTGCCACGAATTGGGCTTTTTCGTGGGCTTGTCGTGTTTTTGAACATTAGTATTTAGTCCTTGCACCGGACAAGTTTCCCCTGGGGATATCCATTCTTTCTATCGATAACTCTCTTCGACCAGTCTCTCATTCAACTGGAGCCCTTCGTTACACACCATCTCCACCGTCTTATTCCCGCCCTTCTCCACGGACAACGACATGGCGAGCACGGAAGGAACAGACCCGGGTGCTGCCTTTGACTTCAAACTTTATCGATACACACCTTCACTTCCAGCAGCCATCGTCAGTGTTGCTGTCTTTGCTGTGCTCACGGTTCTTCACACCTGGAGGCTACTCAGAGCTCAAGCATTCTACTTCTCTGCATTTACAATCGGCGGTGTTTGTGAGTGTACCAAACTAGGCAAGCTAAGGAGGAATACTAACACCTTGAGCAGTCCAGACCATCGGTTACTGCGGTCGAATATGGAGTCACTATGATAAAATCTCGATCGGCGGGTTCGTCATACAAGCCATTCTGATCCTTGTCGCTCCCGCCCTCTACGCCGCATCGATTTACATGATTTTGGGTCGTCTGATCCGCACCCTCCGAGCTGAGCATCTATCTTTGATCCCAGTAAATTGGGTTACACGGATTTTTGTCACTGGCGATGTCATTGCCTTCTCCCTCCAAGCAGGAGGTGGAGGTATTCAGGCTGGCGGGACACTCGACCTCTATAAGATTGGTGAAAAGATCATCATTGCCGGTCTCTTCTGTCAGATTTGCATCTTTGGCTTCTTCATCATTACAGCCATGCTCTTCCACCGTCGAATTACGGTTGCACCGACCCGTGTGGCGGAAAGAGGTGATGTTCCTTGGCGACGATACCTCTGGGTTCTCTACATCACTAGCTTCATCATTCTTGTCCGTAGTGTTTTCCGCGTGGTTGAGTATCTGCAGGGAAACAGCGGATATCTGATTTCCCACGAAATCTTCCTCTACATCTTCGACACGATCCTGATGGCTATTGCTATGCTTATTTTCTTGATCTGGTATGTGGAACAGCTCAGTCCCAAGGACAGGAAGAGCAGCCGTCGAAGCTCTGACGAGAGTGACGGTGATGTTGGCATGGAGGCACTTACACCACCACAAAGGTGGTAAAAGTATGTCTTTGGGGGTGGATAGATTGACTCTGGGATGGTCTTTTTGGCTGTGTCGGTGGTCTTGTTTGAGGTTTCTATTATTTAGATGGAGTCATTCCATGAGAGAAAGCGTTGTTCATTTTAGATAGTTTATTGCATATACAGAATTGATAGATGAGTTGCATCTAAATCCACCATCTTCAAATGATCTAGAATGATCTAGCTTTTACTACCGGCCATGTCATGGAGATGTGCATGTTGCGAGTATGGGTTTCTAGAGCGTCTATAGGGTTGTAACTACCATACCGTCGTTTGCGATCAATAACAAAGGGGTGACATTCATCTCATTCATCTCCGCCACACCTGCCATCGTGCATGACCATCACCTTGATAGCACGGTCTGAGGTGTCAAGATGCATTCGGCCGCTTCATGGACGTTGTGGCTCGGCGCCGGACGTGTAATATTATCTGCCAAGCATTGACCGAGCGAAATACGAAAATGGGTGGACTGGGGTTAGGTGCTTGATGCGGTGCCTAAAAGGGGGCCGGTCCGAGGCAGGAAGTCTCACACACACGCATCTCGTTCTCGAGTTAGGATGCCAAGTTTATAGACTATAAGAGCGAGCCAAACCATGAATGTCTCCGATCCTAGACCTATGATCTGAACTACATGACACGGGGACACCACAATGCCAGACAACAACATGGCCGCTCACGTTGCCCTGGATAACGGCCCGAAGGAGACATCTAACGAGACCACCATCATCGCCATCATCGCTCACAGCCCGCTAGAGTCTCTCTCAACCAACATCCACACCGCTGAAATTACGGAGTTACTCAGCCAGACAAATGACTCCGCTACTGCACAAAGCCGCGTGGAAGACGGCCAACGATCAGCCAACGTTTCCTATCCTTCGACCTCTAGGGTGGCGATGGCAGTTGAATGGGTCAAGCACATGACTATCTTCAAAGCTATTCTTATCATTTACTGTCTGAACGTGGTAGCGTGGGGAGGAATGATCTTCTTGTTGCTTTGCAATGCTGTCCCAGCCATGTGTCACCCGACCTGCGATGATATCAACTCTCCCCGAAGGAAATGAATTGAGATGGACTCGCAGATTCTCAACGCCTTATTCTGTGCACCAGCGTTTGGACTTGCCCCCCGGCGGTTCATCGAGGCCTGGCAGTTGTTACGGTATCTTTCAGGGCGAGATTCAGGCGCGTTGAGACGATTGGCAACAACATATCAAGGATGGTTTCGACTTCTTGGTTCCCAAACTGTACCTTCCGATATTGGTCCTTCAGGAGTTGAATCTTGGTTATGTCAAAACCCGACGCTGAAGGATGTGGTGCCTCATCCCTCGCAAAGCATCCCAGAGGCGCCTCTTTCCGGGAAACGAGCAATGCCTACAGCATTATGGAAACTACAGGCTGTAACTGGCTTGAACGTGATGAATACGGTGTTTCAAGCAGTCTTGTCTGGATTCATGTGGGGTTACAACCGACAAACACGACCGAGTTGGTCCGTTGGGTTATTTCTCTGTTTGGCTTTTGCAGCTTCGATAGCTGCTGGCGTGGTGGGGTTTATTGAGGGGAAGCGTGTTAGGAAGATTGAAGGACTAGCCAGATGATCAAGAATATAGGAGGAGGACGAGTACAAAGCTGTCACGTCACTGAATTCGTCAGTTGCCTAGAGGTTAGGGGTAGTTGGAAGAAGATACTGGGTTCTTTTATGCTGGTAAAGAAAGGAATCAGATACAGATGGACATTGTCGGCGTGAAATTTAATACAAGAAAGTCTTTCAAGGGTTCATTCTCATGTCTTCATTCAAGCCTGTTCGATCTCAACTACCTGCAAAGGCCACGAAATCCAAGGTTTCCAGTACGCACCAAGAACATCCTCCACCACCTCCACTATCGACCTTCCCCATCCCTCCATGAACCAGTAATCATCCAAACCATGCAAAAGGGCCCCGAAGAAAGCAAAAAGTACCAAGGCAGGAGGTTGTCTCTGCTGAAGAAGTGTAAAGTAAGGTTCGGGCGCAAAGTGAATAAACATGAGTGGTCCTAACCACGCCCTATTATATCCCCACTCATCAACAACCTTTGGACCCATGGATGTGAATTGCTGTGAGTAAAGCCGGCACTTTCGGAGAGTTTGAAGAGTCTTTTCGTAAATCTCGGAACAGTTGGAGTCCTCCCATGTCTGTCGGCATCCGCGAAAGTACTCATCAGCTGGGTCAGAGTTGTCCTTTTCAGGATCTATCTCAAACCAGTTGCCAAGGGTCATGATGCTGTTTATCCTGCCAGATTGCAAATATTCGTGAGTGGGCCCGAGGACCGCCTCTAAGCCACGTATCATGGGAATCCACTCATGCCCGAGGATTTTATCATTCCTCGAAGACGGCGTCGACTGAGAGATACAGTGTAGAGTGTCCTGAAGTGGATTCGATAGGGCAAAGACGTACAAGACGTTGCATATTGATCCGACAAATAGTGCTTCGCTGTTCTCTTCGATGATGCACCCGACAGCTCTCTGGAAGCCATCTAGAGCCCTGCTATGGTGATCCACCGCGTCCATCCATCTGATCTTTCTCTCACACGGGTTTTGATAGGCGATGTGCAAGGCTGCAAGACCTAATAAGGCGTGCAACACATACGAGTGTTGGAACCCAATCTGGGGAAGTACCCCTTGCCAGATGTGGCGAGCCTGGGAACATCTGCAAAGGTCCTGACTGGTGTAC
>JABCKC010001580.1:0-12119 GCA_013186395.1 Fusarium papillatum | reverse complement strand
ATTATATATAGTATACTTAATTACTAAATTAGTGCTATTAATAAAATAGGTATAAGGTAAATAAGCTCCTTAATAGTAATTACTAAGGAGTTAATATAAGAGGGAAGTTATGTCTAAAGGAACTAAGGACGATGAGCTAGACGGTACAGGGTAGCTTCTAATCTAGGCTCATGAATAGTTCACTGGGACCCTGGAGCCGGCATCCAAGAGGGATCAGCATGACATGAGCCTCGTTAAGATGATCTCATGTCGATAGGTTGGTGCAGCTAGGCTCACGGTTTACCAAAAGCCGACTCATTCAGCCATGCCTGAAATATAGCGCTGGAAGATACAAGCCTGGCAAATAGAGGCTGGTCCAAATTGTAGGGAGAGGATGGCAGACCTGGGGACAGACTGTCAGGGAGTTCCTTGATTGCTCAGAATTGGATGCCTTCTGACAGGTCTTGACGAAATACCGAGCCAGTGACATATCCAACCCACTATGTTGAGCATTCCCTGGTTGAAATGCCGTGCTACGCCATCAGGTCTCGGCCTGTTGGGCCAGGAAGAGGTCAGCCTCACCAGCGAGCTGGGTATTCCTGTAGGTGCCACCTCGCACCGGGCTCTGGAGCGGTAATAAAGAAACCTCATGCCGCATATGCCGCTTCAGTAGACCTTCACCTGACTCTGGGAATCCCAGAGTAAATGCAACGACTTCACGGCAGACAAAGGGTCTAGGGTCGATGGGAGGCACTATCTCCAAGGGTGTCTCTACTGATACTATAGGGTACGTCTTCCCTGCTTGAAGTACAGAGGTTGTAGTCAACACGTAATGGGGCAGCTTCTAATTTCCGCTCTGGAGTTTTGGCTAGAGATGTCAGCTTGATTATTCGCCATTGTTGGGGACTTCCTTTGCTCGTTGCCAAACTTCAAAGGGGTTGATGATCAATAGTCAAGCTCATTTATTGTATATATTTCTATGTTTCTTTCCTTGACTTTCCACTCGGCGTCCTCATCACTGTATCATTGGCTGAATCGGCGACTTGGTACTAAATTGTTAACCATCGCCACTCGTCTTAGGCTCGTTAAGCATTGTCAAAAACGTTGTCGAGTTCTGAATACTGTGACTTATCTGTTCAAATATGCGCCGCGTGTATGTGCGTCGAGGGGAAGAACAGTTCCTGAGTTTATGGATACCTTTTCGCTGACAGCCCTCTCCACGTAACATTGTGACTAAAATCGAGGGAGGGCGAGTTGGATTGAAGCAATTGAATGAGAGGTCGTCAAACTCGAATTGTACATGGGCTTGAGGATCTAACTTATGAGTTGAGGGAGACCACTGCTAGAAGAAAATACGATGTACAAATCGAGAGAATGTGTAGTGTGAGGAATATCTGTAAACCTAAGCCAACGACAGAACAGTCATTAGATTAAGAAGAGCAAAACCACTCTTGGGGAAGGATATAAATGAATACCACAACATTTATAGGGACTCTGAGTGTTGTTTTGTCACAGGCTCAGTCATCAAGACGACGGAAGTGTCTGATTTTATTTCCTTGATGTGCATACTCTACGATGCAAGCACGGTATCTAAGCAGGAAAGAAATACATACCGCTTGGATACATAGATCCTTACTTCTCGGATCGTGTCGGTTTGCTGTTGTGAACCGATGGTGTCGTTGTGGCACACTGATATCCGAGTATGACCTGTTCCGTAATGGGGCTGAACAGTTTTCTCGAGTCAACGTGAGATGCCCACATCAAACATCTCGTCAAGGACTGGAATCAAGAAACTAAAGGAGTGACTTAATTCAGCGAAAAGAAGAGCGAGATCAGGGGAACCGACGTCAGCTGCATACCATCAACACTAAACAAACGCCTTGATTGACCTTGATCAACAAGTTCAACTGATTCACTTGAGCTAAGTTTCATATGCCGTGATAAGACAAAAGACAAGAGTGATGATTCAAAAATACAAAAGAAGAAGAGACCCCTGCTCGTGAGGATGCCGAGAGTTTGATTTTCTTTATCACCCAACATGTGCCGGTGACCTCGAAAAAGCTTAATTTATGTCTCAAAATCACACATTTGGAACGGCATGAGGCCCATCCCCAAAACCCTAGCCATCGTATGACCCCGGAAACATTCTTCAGGTACATTTCTCTTGTCGGAATGCTGCTCCATCCTACCAAACATTCTTTTCATCTCCATTTTGCTCTCGATGCGCCGGTAGGAGCTTTGCCGTTTTCCCAATGATAAGTGCACCGCAAGCAACATAAGTGGGATTACTAGTTTGTATTGGTAGTTTAGTGGCCCTTGATGACACCGCTACTGAGGACTCTCTACGCCATCGTCAGTTTATTGACTAAATGGTGCATACCGAAGTACACACTAGACTATGCCTCAAAGACGGGATCCCATGACCAGCCGTTACAGCGACAGACACAATACAGAAGAGTGACCCAGATCATATTACCACGTGGGCACTTCGTTCCATGAGTGATGACCACTCCCAAAGACATTACGGAGATAAAAGAAAATGTGGGAAGGACTGTCTTCCTAGACCGGATCACCATGACACATTTCCTCATGCGCGCTATCGTGACAACTTCATTATAGGGTAGATTTTAGTGGTATATCCTTGGAAATTTGAATGATGTTTCGGGATCATGAGCACCAAAACAGCTTCAGTGTAAGAGCCGAGGGGGTTTGTGATATACCTGGACTCAATGTTTGATGCAACTCACAAGCATGTATCCCACTGCACCTGGAACTACAGTCTACTATACCTGAAAAGGCTCGAGGTAGGGATACTTGCACAAAGAGCACAATACCGTTATAGTTGGAGTGCCCTGGCCTCGACATCCATCCACGGGTTAGCCCGTCAGTGCAGTGACAGCTTGAGGGAGGTCCCTTTGAAGACGTTAGTAGCGGATACCGAAATAGTTTAAGGAGAAATCGGGATCTCACATAGAAAATGCAGCTCTGTTCATGGGTTCTGCTCCGCTTCAAACTAACTTGGCGGCTTTAACATGGGTACTGAAGGCAAGATGATCCTTGTGGATCTGGTGGTAGAGCAGAAGCCTACTTCTACATGGCAGCGATAAGAGTCACGTCCGGGCGGCAGGATTCAACCACAAATTAGACGAGTGGTGCTGATTTGGAATATGGATGGTGAGCGAGAGAGATACTCCATGAACTCTCATGCAGGCGATGGTGACCAGTCTCTTGTGTCACCGGGCAACGATTCAAGATTACCTAGGAAAAACCAACATCGGTCAGCAGAGCGCTAGCCATGCAAATGCTTCAAAGCAAGAAGCAACGAAGCCCGGAACAGGGTTTGATAAGATCATAGTGACGGGAGAGAGTGCTGGAGACGCAAGGGACAAGGAACCTGCGGGTGCAAGGCGGGATACGATCAGGGCAAAGCCCAAGCATGACTCGAGCCAGAAATCATCTTGAGCACAACCGTAAACGACCATAGGGTCCTCAGGAGAACCGAGCGATGACGATTTAGAGTACAAAGAAAGCCTGCGGGAAATTCTGAAGAACCTCTAGCACACGTACCTCCGAACTAGGAGTTGTCGGACTGTCTTCTAGTTCTTTACGGCGCTATGCTAGGTAACTGACAATTCATGTACTCTATAGTTCGAATAAACTAAAACCACACCCTTCTGATAATAGCTGACAGATCTTTACTGATCACGTAGGAGTGGAAGCAGATAGATTTCGACTTGAAGGGCAAAGAAGGGAGCTCGAAGAGGCAACCTTTAAGGAGAGTTACACGTGCGCCAACACGATCAAACAGACGACCAACACAACCCAATAAAGTCGTTGAATGCAGGCATTGGTAGGGCAGATTTGAGTAAGCCGTACACATAGTTAGTCAAGAATCCCAAGGATGCAAGAAGAGAAATGCTCATCAGACTGCGACAGATGAGCTGGTTCAGATCATTCGACCCATCGATCTCGGAGGTCAAAGACTTTCTGCATAATCTGAGACGAAATCCCACCTAACAGGCAGTCATGGGGAATTATAGAGCCATAAGCAACTCTTGCGATTATAGACAAGTGTCTTGACGTCTCCCTCACTCTTCGACTGGGGGGCACGAGCTGTCACATGGTGTAAATGTGTCATTGAGTGGTGCCAATTGAATACGCCAAAAGAGAATGACCTCATCAACCTGGAACCTCTTCCCAACTACTCCATTGTTGGAGACCGCCCGTCCTCTGACTCCCTATATGTAGAATGAAGTGCTTTTGATTGAATGGGGGACCCTACGATGGGACTTGAATCTCCTTTGTATCATTCCAAGGGGGGTTAGAGTCATTGTTTGGGCACGTGGGAAGTGTAAAGGTCGGTTGGTGCTGTATTGAGGAGCTTGGCTATGACTATGGAGCTTCGTAGATCATTATTGTGAACGACTAGACTCCAACCAAGATGGGTAAATCCCATATTGGTATGATTCCAGGTAGTTCAAACATTCTGTGTTTATCGTCGAGACGTCCTTGTTGGTCGGTCATGTGTTGTTAGAGATATTGAAGCTTGAAAGAGGTCACTTTTCGACAAATGGTCATTTCTGTATTGGCCGGCATTCACTTGATGGGTGAGTTGACGGTTTCTTGATCGTGGGGTGTTTGCCAGATCAGAAACGTCACCATCACCATGACGGATGTCCATACGAAAACAGCAATCCGAATGCTCGCCAACTTCCATGGAGTCACCCGCTTGCAGGTCTTTCTCGAGGAGGCCGATCTTGATCCTTACGAGGTGCGGCCCATGAAGAGGGTGGCCGAGTTTTCGTTTCCTCCACCGTCCGCCGATGGTTACTCTGACCAAAAGACCGTGGGGGTTAAACTCAGAGACCCGAAATACACCTTACTATACTCATACGACGCCTGCAGAAAGGGATACTTGTGGTAAGTCAACCAGGACAGTGGACTTGATTTCAACAGTGACATGGACTTAGAAGACGATACTGACGAAGACAACTAAGACGACAATGACTGAGTTAGGCATACTGATACCTCCAATGCTATTTCAGCTCCGTCTCTAGCAAGGAATGGCCGAAGTGTCTCATAAAGAGGGTGATGGTTAGATGGTGGTTGAGACTTGGCCGAGGGGGCATGGATTAGATAGATGTATTATGTATCGCGGCAACAGGGAGAGTGGCTGCGTATGGAGCGGAACCTTGATCTCGAATGGGCTCGCATAGTATCGATAATATGTATGTAGCAAGATCGATTGATGGAAAAGAAAAGACTTGAATGAGATGTGCTCTACGAGAAGTATAGTGGCTCGAGATCCACAAAGCATCTAATATTGATCCCTGGAGTTGGGAATAGTTTCAGCGAGGCGGTGTGATCACGGGATGGGTATTAGCTACAGCTAGAGTTGAAGCATGGTCTCTGGCGGCGAGAAGGGAATTAGTCTGCATCGACAGGCACCGTGATAGAGTTATCATCGAGTCGACGTCCATGCCCAGCAGCTAACAAGCATTCGAAACTCAAGTACAAAGCCCATAATTTCATGACACTCAGTCGGAGGTGTACAAATCTTCCACTTCCTTCTCCTTCGCCGGGAGTATCACCTTCCATTCCTCCGTGCTCGCTGCCGTCAAGAGACGGTCAAACTCGGCGCTCTTCGCGGTGGACTGCCGCACCGCTTCTTCGGCCGCATGCTTAGCTGCCTCGCACTCAGTGTGCTTCTCTTTTAATCGAGAGAGTTCTTGGAGACAGGTTAGGCGCGAAAATGCTTCTTCATGTTGTTTCTCCAGCTCGAGCACCTTCTCAGCGGCCTCGGCGTATATTGTCGTCAGCTCCTCCATGGTCACTCGTGAGAACACCTCCTCGGCGGTCATGGCCTCTCCCTGAGCGTCGGAATGCTGCTTCGAGTTCTTTGCAGCCTTTCTCGGGCTATTCGCGGTCTGGCCTTCGTCTCTCTTGCGCTCCTCCACCCGGGTTTCCTTCTTTTCTCAACAACACGCATCATTCATTGCCTTTACACTGGCTTCATTCTCTTCCCACTGAGTTTCCCCTATCTCTTTTCGGGTTTTCTCGGCTGATCTCGACCTTCTTCCACCCTCTGTCGAGTCCCTCCCCCCTTTTCACCACCATCGAGATACCTCGTTGCAAACGCCTGGGTCCCACGCCAAACGGTCGCTTCCCGTCCTGCCCCGCCCTGTAACTCGAGAGTGACATGGCCGGGTATCGGAATGGCTTCATGCCTTATTCTCACCCCTTCTCCTCATTCGCTGCGCGTTAGTCCGTTGCCGGAGGCAGTTGTTTGAGAACACTTGTTTACACATACGCATTTTCGAGGCGTAGATGCCGATGGGCGGCAATGGCCTAGCCGATTTCCTCGTTGGTGTGCCCCAACTTATGCCTCGATGCCGCACGCCTACCAATGGTGTCGATCCATAACATTTTCTCCCCCTTGGAACCGACTCCGTGACCGGTGATGGATCGATTTTGCCTCCTTTTTCACATCGACTTCCCGGACATGAGTGTTTCGGTTCCACATGAAGATTCGTTTGTCGATGGGAGAAGCCCACACCACATGGTGCATAAAAAACGCGTCAAGATTGATTGAATTTGGGATGCGCGTCTCGGTCCTCATCATGAAGGGTATTTTACAGCGGACCATTAAACGTAACTGAATAACGTAGAATTCGGCTCTTCCGTATCGCACGATGCAACCGCAATATTACTTGGGCTCTCAGGCGCACATTCTCATCCGCCGTGAAAACTCCATGCGCCAAACAGAGTCAACAAAGCACCGATACCGACATCCAAAATTTACCACAAATCCCATATCTCCAGCAATCGCACTCTCATCTTAAAATGACATCTTTTCCGTCTCACGGCCCCAGTCAGTGGCTCGGAGTAGCCAAAAAAAAATTCCTTCAACGGTCTGTATCGACCACAGTGCTTGAGGGAAAATACGCCCCAGATTCTTCGCCCGATTTTGTGCTTCTTTTTCTTGTCAAGGTTGCTCGGGTACTCGGACAAAACCCCGCCGTCCCCGTCCCCGTCCCTAGAGTTGTGGCTGGCGGGGGAATAGTCGCCAGGGGGCATCTCTCCATGGGAATGATGGCCCAGATCCACCGCAAGGGGCATGGACTTGGCTGCGTTTTTGGCACCCGGCTGCTTGGGTTGAGGCTGCTCTTCAGTGCTGGGCAAAATGTTTCGATATCGATGCTCCCACATTTTGTCCTCGACTTCTTTCAACGCCTGCCATGCTGCACAATGCTGTTTGACGGGGGCATAGAAATCTGGTGGTGGCGAACAGTCGTGGTTGAGAGGAAGGACTCACTTAGTTGAGGGTGATGGAAAGATGAAAGGCCTGTATCCTGCCAGGTTCAGTGTCATTTATGCAGCGGTAATATAACCCTTTTTACTAACAAGTTAAACTCTTTGTCTCTAGAGTTCCCCATCTCGCTCGTAGTATTGGCACAGCTGCCTGGAATTGGATTCTGCAAGAATGAGCAAACTTACCAGCGGTCCAGCCGTTTTTGAAAGAGTCGACGGCAAAGGGACATGATTGTGTTGATTTCCTGCAGGATCAGAGAACTAGACAAAATGACTGATGTTCTTTGTTACTCTCGGATACTCATGAGCAGGTTGGCCAAACTTGGACCATCAGTGACAAAAGAGCATTGTCGCTATGTCCGGAAAGCGGCAATAATATGCCGTGGCACCCGAAGGTTGCTAGGCACGTCAATACATTGTCATGTAAAGCCACTCTCGGTGACGAGCTGCTGGGGATTGTCTTAGTAAATGCCGGACCCTTTGTTTAGGTATGGGTTACGGAGGGACGTTTTCACTACCAATAAAGACCACAGATGAGGTCTCGGCAGCATCACCGGTACGTTCGCTTACAGGCGCACGGTGATGGGGGACTTATACGGCCGGGGCTTGGGAAATCAGTGTTTGACTGGAAATGTTGGCAATGGGTATGGTATTTGAGTGGCATTGGGACAGAAGTTCGGGCGGTTGTGGCAGCGTCTGGGTGATGATGAACCAACTCGAGAGGGTCAGGTCAAGGCGAGACTTGGATAGGTTGTGCTGAGCACAGGGAGACGAGTGAAGCGTTGGGTAAGATGGCTCTTAAACACCCCTACGTGACGACCACTGAGCTCTTTGCTGCTTACAGAGGACTGGAAACCGGCCCAAGGGGGTCTCGTAAGAACCGTCCTGGTGAATTCAATGAGCTATCAGGGCTGGAAAACCTCAAGACTCGGTGGATTAGGCATGCCAAACGATGAAGAGGAGAAGAATAGAAGCCTTGAGAAACGATACGGCTATCCTTTAGTTGGGGAGACTAGAGGCCGTTTCAGGAATCTTAGCCAGACTTCTCGGATGAGATATGAGCAAGTGAGTCAAAGTGCCCGCGGACAATTCTAACAGGCTCGACTAAATACCCTGGGAACCTGTCGGTTGCAGTGCAGTGGGTTGCTACTGCTGCCCTCTCTATACTTGTTGTGTGCTTATAGTTTGCGAGAAAAACAGTCAAGTGAGTTCACAGTGGAATTTAGTGGTGGGCTTGACGACTGAGGCCCGGGTATGCGGTGCGGGCCAGGGAGATATTGGCTGAGCACCCACTGGAACAATTGTCTGGGGAGATTCTTGGGCAGAGGTTCGAGATGTGTTTATGAGTCTTTGATCTCATGTTTTACGTCAACGCGCTCTGTTGCTACGCCCGGTCGTGTTCGTGTTGTTGGCCTAGACTAGTAGGCCTTGAGCTGAGCGCCCAAGCACGGGACACGAAAGAAAGGGGTCGCAAAGCCACAAGATACTGCCAAGCACCTGTAAGAACACTCTCGGTGACAGGCTCTTCATTAATAACTTCAAAAGCCGGGATGCAAGCTTCGAGAACAGCGTTGTGCCAGAGGAAACTCTCCACCAATCGTCCTATATTTGCCTTTTCTGCTTTTTGAACTGAAGCTGTGGCTGGAATTATGAACGTACAGCGACGTAGCCGACTCTTTGTTATCTGCATGATAAATCTGGAACCACTCGGTAGTTGAGGTCTTGCTCGCCTGGCCTAGAGAGTGGCATGGCCAGGCCTCTAGGGCAAGAACTCTTGGGAAGAGACTTGAAAACGCCTATTTAAGGCAACGGCATCTGGCGACTCGAGTCCACATCAGTAGTTAGGTACAGAGCGGAGAGCAACATACCCGCTTGGAAGGATAGTGCGTAGCGAGACGTAGCTGGAAATCGGGCTCGGCAGTGGAAAGGCCAAATGTTTGTCCTGCCTGCTACATATGGAAATGTGTATTCCATGGAAGCATCCATGGTGCACATACCTAATGTCGGCTGAGCTAGGGTATGTGCACTGTATCTTGGGAGTTGACGCCCCGGGGCCACGAACTGGTCGTCCAGCCTCGACCCAGCCTCCCCCCTGTCAGACGGATTTCCGTGCTGGGCAGCTAGACAGACTCAAAACAGACTATGTCGCTCTATTGAGGTTGCGATCTGCCCCCTTCATCTAGTCTCGATGAAATGTTTACTGCGGCATGTCAGCGACAAACGGTTGCCTCTCCGGACTGCTGCCCTATTCCTACTCGGTATTGACTCCCAAGCTTGGCTTCAGTATCTGTCCCTACCATTCCCGTATGGAGGAATGCTTGGGAGATTTATGCTTGCCGAGAACAACGAGGGACATGAAAGTTGTTGGTTCGACAGGGCTTACGAGACTCTTCTGTTTACAATGTGAGTTGCGCCAACTTGACGTCTGGCATTGTACAATGGATCTTGTAAGCTGATAACTTGATCAGCTCATGATGGGTAAAAGTATAAGGCAAATCCAACCCCCTATTTTAATAGTTAAACTCCCCCATCTCCCAACTTTCTTCAACTCGTCGTCTTCAGCCTCTATGAAGGCCCAGCCCCCAGTTTTGTACATAACCATACCATGATACCCGAACTCTCAAAAGCTCAGCTCTTCCATCAAATGTTGATTATTTCATCATGAGTTCCCCACCACGAACCTCCCAACATGATCCTTTATTTATGGCAGATACAGGCAATGATCATCTGCTTCTCATCAGCTCCAAGGGATGGTGCTCGGCATGGCTTGTCTTTTGGTGGGCGCTCACAAAGGCTAGGATTGTTGAGTCTGTCAATGTCACCTTGAGGGGCGCCACCCCGGCCACATTATGAAGAAACATGGCTGGGATGAGTTAGGGAACGATGAAACCATCGGGGCAAGGCTTCCTCTCGTAAATCCTCTGTTTCAGAGGGAAAAGAGCATATTCAGTCTCGGACACAACATCTCTGCGGCAAGCGGCGTTGCAAGTCTCCTTTGTCAGACCTTGGCGGTCTGGACCGTGTATGAGATTTCATGACAGTTTCCATGACTACTTGAAGGAAAGAGGAAGGAAGAATAAGTCCCAGTTGCCATAGATGTAGCTGAATACTGAGAATCACACGTTTGGTGAGGATTACGAGGGGCTCCAAAAAGCACTGCATGGGCTTAAATATGCCAGGAGCTATCCTTGAGGGCTCCGAGCTTGGCAGAAGTGCCCGTCAGTGAGTGCGTCCGGATATTAGAAGTAAAATGGTATCTTTGGAGGCCTCGCCTCTTTGCCGTGAGCGCTAGGAGGTGTTCTCTGGTGTTGGCGAGCAACCTCGGAGCCAACCGGATTTCAACAGTACTCTTTTGCACGATCCAAGGGCGGTAGCGACTGAGAGCCATGACACTATGGAACGTCCGACGTTTATAGATAGTCATCGCCCCATAGTATCGGCTTTTTGTTTCTGCCTCTGGGGTATGAACACACGGTTCAGATGAGCAGGTGTCTGCTTGGATTATCGAAGCTCCTGAGGAGATGCTGGAAGTAACTCGATCGGTCATCCGCACACTGGCCGTACGAGACATAAGATATGAAGGTGTCTGAGGTCCTCTGTGACCTGTTTGCGGATCGGTTAGCAATCGTTTCGGTCAGGTGGCTGACGGCATAGAGGAATGGCGGACGGCGACTTGCACGCAGCGGCAGTAGTGCTTGACCATCTATCTATCTATGGCTGTACTATAGAGAACAAATGGTCTGATGTGACAAATTTTGAACATTTGACGAGTTTTGTGCCTATGGAGATGCCCTGAGCCCACGTATACCAGGCGACCCCTATAATTTACTCCTGGTGAAAGCAAAAGAAACGGGTATTGTTGGGGGCGATTCTCATGGCTACATGGTGAGCGTCACTTGAAGCTTGGAGTCTGCCAAGAGGCTCATGGCGTCCCTTCGAAGGGGTCCCTTTTCCATTCTAAAGTTATTTGTTTCAGTATCCCGTCAATGAGCCCATACATGCGAGTTACATGAACTCAACGTTCCCGGCCTTCCATGAAGAACGAGGGACCCAGCCTCTCCCCCACCTTATGGTCCGTGGCTTTGAGTTGCTTCAAGTGGTCCAAGGATTGCTTTCTCCTGTCCTCTGAGATACTGTACTCATTGGCGACACCATCGCGGCCCTTTATTATTGTGGCCGTAGACTTCGACGCTGGCTTCAAAGCCACCAGCACCGGTCTCGAGAGACTCCACACGACTAGTTAGATGGCCCCAAGGAGTCTCTATTCTATCCGCCAAGGTCTCTCTGACTGTGTCTTCTTGGCGCTTTTGTATGCGCTCTAGATTAGGAGCCCGACTTCTGCTCATACTTGTCTATTTACCCACTCGCCCTTCTTAAGCGTTAGAGTAAAGCCGTTTAAGTAACGGCGGCTTAAAGTGCCTAACTATGACTATCTTAGCGCTTAACTTTCGGTATCTAATATTAACCGGACTAGGACCGAGGTCTCTTTTTTCTCATAACTATATTCTCTTTATGCCTCTAGCTTATAGGTAAAGATAGAAATAAGGAAGCAATAAAGGAAAAGGCCTAAGAATAAGGTTACTTTTTTAATTAGGTAATAAGATTAAAATTAAGAAAAAATTAAGGCAAAGGTTAACTTTCGCGGTAGAATTTATCAGATTAGGCCTTACGCGGTGGACCTAAGGGTAACCACGTGACTTTAATAGCCGCCTAGTAGAACTATAGCTAAGCGGTAGATCCTTGGTATAATTAAAAGACTAGGCTAAATTAAGAAGGCTATATTATAACCTTAAAATAAAAAGAGGGATTATTTTAAAATAAAAGAATAA
>JABCKC010001574.1:0-19407 GCA_013186395.1 Fusarium papillatum | reverse complement strand
TATGAGTACAAGATGGCATCTGGAAAGTAATAATAAAGGAAAGAAATTATTGGAGAGACGCGAATGGAGGTGAGACGACGTGGGTTAGTAGTAAAAGGCGGGCCGGGGGGGATTCAAGCCGGGTCCGATATTGGAACGAAACCCGAAAGGAATTCCAGAGGAGCTCAAGGCAAAAAGTACTAAAAGCACACGACTTTCCAGAAGACGCTCGAATGGTAACAGAGGCGACTCTGACCGTTAATCTGCCTGGAAGAAACAAAGTACAATCGCGGGGAGAGGACCGAGATGGAGCTCGCCCGGGTCGGAAAAGCCGCCCCACGATGCGATGATGGGTCCCCGTGAGAGGACGTCCCATGACGCCCCATGACGCCTCTCGGCCCCCATGACAGCGAAAGAGAATGGGCAATTTTTTTCAATTCTCGCAGCTGTGAAAGCCGTGTCAGGTACAAGTACATTGGCCTGATCAGGGGTGTGTGGAAGCTTTAGAATCGACTTGGTTGGCTAGCCGTCTAACACTGAAAGCCCAACTCCTCCCCCGCTGACCCGGCTCAAACCTGACGGAGCTCCTCCCTCCCGCGGGGTGCTCAAGCGCTAATTTTCGAGCTGGCTAGTGTCCCGTCCGCTTCAGTTGTCCGGTCCACTGTTCTTGGAGACGGGGGACGTTGGAGAATGGCCTAGAACGGTAATCCTCGCCGGCTCGTTGTCTAGAGTAGCTGAGAGGGAGGCAACTTTGTCCGTACTCAACCACAAGCTCTACGCCAGTTCCTCATGTCTCTGGCGGAGGAAAGTTGCCTTGTCGAGAGAAAGTATGAGTCGGGAGAGCTTAGAGTCATGAGCGTACAGGTACGGGCCGGTCACCCCTCCTTATGGGCTTCATGCGGGGCTTTATACGGTGTATCGGCCGGGGTCCGGACTTCTCTCCGGAGACTCCCAGCTGCGAATGCACGCATTAGCTACTCCTCTCCAACGAGGACAGGGGCATTACAATTGACAACGGCTCATGGTCTGACTCGGCTCGACTTTTACGAGAAAGAATTGGACCATCGAGGCCGAGTTTAAGCCGCTTCAAATGACGCTTTCCGAATGGATGGGGGAAGGGGGACTGCCCCTCCATCTCGTCAACTTTCACCCCGCGGGGGGAACTTGCCCCTCGTTGAATAAAAAAAAAACACCATCCTCTGTCCACCTTGTAACGTTAACTTGACATTGCTAAAGAAAAAAAACTTGACAATGGCTGCTTCATTCTTCTCTCTTGAGGGCCAGACTGCTCTCGTCACTGGTGGCACCCGTGGCATTGGCCAGGCCGTAGCGATTGGTCTTGCCGAGGCTGGTGCCGACATCATCCTAGTCCAGGTACGTCATCTCATGAGAACTCTGGGGGAAGAGAGGTGCTGACATGAGGGCTTGTAGCGGGATACCACTGTCAACTCGACAAAGGAGGCCATCGAGAAACTGGGCCGAAAGGCCTTTATCTACACTGCCGATCTTTCGTCTCAAGAATCTGTTGCTGCGCTCGTGCCCAAGGTTCTTGCCGATGGACACCAGATTCGCATCCTGATCAACTGCGCCGGCATTCAGCGACGACATCCTTGCGAGGAGTTTCCCGACAGCGACTTCAATGAGGTATGTATCTAACCATCTCCATTGCCCATTTAGAAAACACTCTGACACACCCAGGTCATCCAAGTAAACCTCAACTCGGTCTTCACCCTCTGCCGAGACGTCGGCGCCCACATGCTCAACCTCGAGCCCTCCCCTGTCACCGGCCGCCGCGGCAGCATCATCAACTTTGCCTCCCTACTCACCTTCCAGGGCGGCTTCACCGTCCCCGCGTACGCAGCGTCCAAGGGCGCCGTGGGCCAGATCACAAAGAGCTTCGCCAACGAGTGGACGTCCAAGGGCATCACGGTCAACGCCATCGCCCCCGGGTATATTGCCACAGACATGAACGAGGCTCTGCTGGCGAACCCTGAGCGCCTGGCTAGCATCACCTCGCGCATTCCTGCGGGCAACTGGGGTTCTCCTGAGGATTTCAAGGGCACGTCGGTGTATCTGGCGAGCAAGGCCAGTGGGTATGTGAGCGGCCACATCTTGGTTGTGGATGGTGGCTGGATGGGCAGGTAAAATGTATAGCGTGGTGGATGAATACCCAAGACGAAACGAGTATGAATAGAACATAATATCTTTGACGCCTAAAATTAAAAACAGGGTGCGTTGATCAAGACCAGAAAGATTGTGAAATGCGCCTCTTGGGTAATTGTGATTCAGTTGGTACTGAACCGGTTCTAATCCCAGACGTGTCTGAAGATTTCGGAAGGGAAGAATCTAGCATCAACTTATGGAGTACGAAGCACACCAAGCCCCTATCTCAATAACTTGCGGATGCTGGCTAGGTATTTGCGGTCTCAGGGACTGAAACAAAGCTCGACGCGGCGATCAGCCCCGGATCTCGAAGCAAACATAGGACTCTAGGCGATCCTAAGGTCGGAGCGCAGATATCGATTGCGTGCGAGCTGAGCTGAGCTGAGCTGAGCTGATAAGCAGAAGCCGAGAGGCGTCTTGGTTCCTAGTTTTCACGCTGAAATTATCTATTGTTTGTTGGGCTGATCATCCCTGTCAGTTCTCCTGTATACCGGAACGAGTGCCACGATCCGTGAACCTGCATTTACCACTGCCGCAACATCTCGACCATGGAGATGATGTGCGGAAGTTGTCCCTATCCGTCTTTTCAATGTAAACAACTCATGTCAATCTGAGTCGCGAATGTTTTTTTTCTCAGGCATGAAGAGTCTTATAAAGAGATTATCCTGTTTGAGACATCCAGGAACACCCGAGATTGCCGGAGAATGGTGTAGGTACCTGAAATAGCCCTAAAGGAAGCCAAGACCCAGAACAAACTTTAACGAGGCCGTTGCAACAGCCTCACAGACGCCAAATTCTCCTTGAAGCTGAGATGTAATGATATTTAGAAGGGATAAAGACCGTGCGACCGAAGCCATATAATTTACTCTAGGAGGAGGCTTTTGTAAGGTACTTACTTGGGCCCTTTTTGCATAAAGACATGGCGCCCTTTTCGCTGGCTATCACATGCAAATCTGTTTCACATCTCGTCATGTCTTCCCCCGTCTGAGAGGCTTTGCTTTCTAATAGTTTTAATCCTTGCTATTATCCTCCCATCCATGCCACCCCCCCAACGACATGCCATGCCATGCCGTCCGCCCTTTGCCACGTTCTTATCAAACATTCCAGCCCGTGTCATTGGTGTTGAGTGCGGCAAGGCGGCCACCGATCGTTACAGTACAATGTTCTTCTGGCTTACTTCGGAGCTTCTCTAAAGCCTCTCCCCTCGAATCTGTGCCATCTCTCTCTTCAGAACTCGGACCCTTTGAATGCCAGCCTCTTTAATGAGCTTTTGAGACCTAAATATTAGTCTCCGAACGTTTACTTGAGTCCAGTTTCCACTTCTCCCTCCATGCTCTCTCCGAAAGAGTCTCGTTCCTCAACATCATGGACAGTCAGAGCATCATGTCCGACGCCGAGGCTGTACCTTCACCACAGCCGGGCCGCACTCTGCTGCCCTCCCCGGTTGCTCAAGCTGTTAGTCTCGCGACGCGTTCGACATGCTTAGCCATCCGACTCAGTTCGACTGCTGGCTCTTACGGCCTCGGTGCCGCAAAGGTCACTACCCTATCCTCCTTGGAACTCGCTCGCAGCATGGTCGAGACCGTACTTGGCCGTGCTGGAAGAGAAACCCTTGCGCGATCTCGAAGCGATCTGGCCGCTGCTGAAGCCGAGTCCATCATTGAACGAAGTCTCGAGAACCTTCACCATGCCATGTCCCAAGCCGTCTTCTGGACGAGTGCTGGCTTCCATTTAACCAGCACAACATTTTCCATGGCTTCAGGGGTCTCGCAACTAATCTTGTCTTCACTTGATCAACTGTTTGGATCTACTGATTCGTCTCGAGCCATTGCTAGCATCATCACCTTGATCCGACGCGAGTTCACAGACACTTCTATTGGAGTTGAAGGAGAGACCGTCGGTGTCATGGACCTTGTCCTTGGCTTGTGCGCACTAGCATATCTACAACGATGGTGCTGGAAGATGGTTGACGAGGACAAGCGTCGGCAAGAGTGTGAAGAGGTCATTTGGGACGTTGTTGTCTTGAATGACGGCGAAAGAATCGACATCCAAGACCGCGCGCCTCGAAGCCCTCTCCGCACAAAGCCAACCACACCGCCCTCACGAGGTAACAGTCCCAGCATGTTGCGAAGGGAGGTGGTAGAAGTACCCCAGTCAGCCCCGGCCGATGACGAAGAGGCAGTGGTATGTCGACTCAAGGATGAAATGGTCAAACTACTCCCTGCCGACACCTCCGTCACCATTTCGAATTCCGTCACTTCAACACAGACAATCACGATCGATGTCAATGGGCCCAACCCCTTCCCCCTACCTACGCTACCTGGCGCAGAGATCATCGAGACAAATGCATCACGCCCTCAAGGGGGCAGTCGCCTCAGTCAACTATCGGATGGCCCTGCTGAGGCCTCAAGTTACCGCGTCGTCTACAAGCTTGAACGATCCAGGACTGGAGATACGTCGTTTAAGAGCTGTGAAGAGCCTCCAGGCTCTCCGCCTGTAATCGAGTTACCGGATGATACCCCTCAAGAAGAAAAACCGCCAAACCCACCGCCAAAGCCGTCCAAGAAGACAAGATCACCTGGGACCAAGTCATCCCCGCCACGATGTTCAAGAGCCGCCAAGACCCTCAATGAGCAATCATCTAGAAGCTCCTCACAAGCAACCGTGAAGCCTCGAAGCACCGCAGCGGTTCGAGAGGAAAAGGGGAGACTATCACGGGCGAATTCTCCTGCTACGCCGCCAACTTCACCAACAGATCCCCAAAAACCCTCCAGTTCGCAACGCGAGGCAAATCAGAAGAGGCCTCGGGCGCCCATCAATGCATCCCACACTCGCAATAAATCCAACGGTTCCCGGGAGCCTCTTGCAACATCCAGGAAAGTCCTACCAAAGAGGAAGTCAGACTCTTCGACTAGTAGTAGTCAGACATCAGAGAAGAAAAGTGGTTTGAGACAAGTCCTTCGAGAAGGAAGTCAATCACTCTCCAACATTTGGCACAAGGACACTCCGTCAAACGACAGCAAACCGAGACCTCGATCAAGAGCCTCGACTATCACAAAGCCCAACAACATCAAGTCCATCGCTAGTCCTCCCTCCTTGGTAGAGCAACGGCGCATTGAAAAAGCAGAGATGATCCCACGGAACTCTTCTCGTGCAAGTTATGTTTCTGTCCACGAACGTCGACGTGACTCGATGATCTCTCAGACGGACACATACTCCATCCAATCGACCAATCCGGGTTCAAATCATTCGCCCAGTGTGTCTTTGAGTGGGATTACGTTTGACTCTTCCTGGGCAAAGAGCTCTCAACAAGCCGGTCTCCTTGAGCCACCTCAGTTCAGTCACCACCGGGCACTTCGGAAAGCCCCAAGCCTATATAGCTTGGCTTCGAATGACTCTCAGTCATCTTTGGTCCTGTCTTACTACTATCAAAAGAGCGCGTACACAGCGACGGATGCACTTGGTGGTCTCCGACGCGATGGCATGGTTGACGGCACATTTCCCCAGGCACATGTTCTTCGCAACATCACGAGATACATGCGGTTCTCATCTGCTTCTTATGGATCTGCTTTCTTGAAGTTTATGGGGATATCTAAGGAAATGCCTCTCCTGAGAGCTTGGGACAGCACTCACACAGATGTCCGACACTTTGTCCATCATACCGAGTCCGATACCCACAGTATCCTCCTGGCCTCGTTTGTCGACTCTCAGGGTGGAACAGACTCGAGTGGCTCAACCGGGACAGGTGTGCCCCTTGTGCACTACATCTCGTTAGACCACGATGCCAAGGCAGTCGTCCTGGCTTGTCGTGGAACACTGGGGTTTGAGGATGTCTTGGCTGACATGACCTGTGATTACGATGTCCTCACTTGGCGTGGACGAGGCCACAAAGTGCACAAAGGCGTTCATGCCTCCGCTCGTCGCTTGTTATATGGAGGTGATAGGCGTGTCTTGTTTACTCTTCGGGAGGCATTGCTCGAGTTCCCAGAGTATGGGCTTGTTCTTTGCGGGCACTCGCTGGGAGGCGCTGTAACGGCACTTCTTGGAGTTATGCTCTCGGAACCCAATCCCACTGGAACTGGCTTCGTCACTGCGACTGATGCCCCAGACAGATCAGTTGGTGATCAAAAGTCAGACGGGCTACTTCCCATCCACTCCACTCTGCCACCGAGACGTCCGATTCATGTTTACGCATATGGGCCTCCTGGTACAATGTCGGCATCCCTCCGCAAACGTACCCGTGGCCTTATCACAACTATCGTTCATGGGAACGATATTGTACCTTATCTGTCTCTTGGTGCACTACACGACTTCCAGGCAGTTGCACTTGCTTTCAAGAATGACCAGCAACAAGCCAAGGCCGAGATTCGTCAGCGAATATGGCAAGCCTTCCAAACGGGGATAGCAGACAAGTGGTATGGTGGATTGCCTTCGGTACCGGAGGGGGATACGTCTAAATGGGGGCATTCTGTCTTGCAAGGCTTGAGAGCAGGCATGACGAACCGAAAGCTGGTGCCACCAGGAGAGGTGTTCACCATCGAGAGCCAACGGGTCTTGAGACGCGATGCATTCCTTCTGTTGGAGGAAGACAACATTGGCAAGCCGGCGCAGAGGATTGTGCTCAAGTACGTCAAGGACGTCGAGGCGCGTTTTAGGGAGATGAGGTTTGGGACGAGCATGTTGGTTGACCACAACCCGGCCAAGTATGAGGAGGCTTTGAACAAGCTTCGTCTTGGAATTGCAGAGTAACGTTGATGACTGATACCCAGGGGAGCATAGCCATGTTGGTCATAGTATTAGCTTTGACCGTAGATGTACAATAGTGTTGGTCTGGATAATTTATAACGAAGGATGACAGGATTAAAACATGAATTGATCATTACATTTTATCGCATCGGCTACATATCGTCTCTTGTAGATATCTCCAAACTCTGGCTCAGTCCGCCGTCGTGGTAATTATCTTGCCCTCATCATCATAAAATATCTCCTTTACCTTGACAGACCGAAGGTGATCCACGCCCTTGCTCAATTCACAGTCGTGATGAAACAAATACGTCTTGCCCTTGAACTCGACAATCGAATGATGCGTCGTCCATCCCAGAACAGGCTCCAGGATACGTCCACCATAGGTAAATGGCCCAAGGGGAGACTTGCCCGTGGCGAAGCAGAGGAAGTGAGTGTCACCGGTAGAGTAGGAGAAGTAGTAAGTGTCACCTCTCTTGTGCACCCACGCCGCCTCGAAGAAGCGACGGTCATGGTCATCGCCTAGAATCGGCTTACCCGTCTCTGGTGCGAGGATGGTGATCTCCTGAACTTCGCCTTCGAATTGGTGCATGTCGTCGGTGAGCTTGGCGACTCTTGGTCCCTGGGCAACCACTCCTTCACCGCTGACTTCCTTGGGGCCCTGCCATTCTGGGTCAAAGATGTCGTTGCCCTTTTGGTAGCACTGGAGCTGTCCGCCCCAGAGACCGCCAAAATAGAGGTACGCCTGACCGTCATCGTCGACGAAGGACGCTGGGTCAATGCTGTAACTCCCTTTGATAGGCTCAGGATCAGGTGTAAACGGACCCTCTGGCTTATCCCCAACTGCGGCACCGAGACGAAATATGCCCTCCTTGTCCCTGGCGGGGAAGTACAGGTAGTACTTGCCGTTCTTCTCGGCGGCGTCCGGGGCCCAGAGCTGCTTGGAAACCCAGGGGACGTCCTCCATTCTCAGGACCACGCCGTGGTCAGTGACATCGCCAGGGGGTGAGAGGCTGTCGGTACTGAAGACGTGATAGTCGGCCATGTCATACTGGTCGCCATTGTCGTTGAACTTGATGTCTGTCTCGCGGTCGTGCGAGGGGTAGATGTAGACCCTGCCATTGAAGACGTGGGCCGAGGGGTCGGCGGTGTAAATGTTTGTAATCAGAGGTGCCATGTTGAGTGAATTTGAACGAAGGCGTGTATGGACAGAAGTTTGATGTTTGGATATAGGTCGTGCAATGTGAAGCTTGGGAAGTGGCTCAATATATGATGTGAGACCCCGCGTATACTTGCAAGGTCCATGTGAAGCTCTACCCCAGACAAACCAAGCAATTTATCCAGAAGTACCCCCCAATTTACCCGCTTCTTCCTCTCAGCCGCCTAATAGTGCAGGTAAGTTGTCTCGGGGCCTTAGAGGTGGGTTCATGTGGTCGGGATGCCGGCTCGGTAATCCGGCGGGCGGGGTTCACGGAGCGGAGTCGAGATTCGGCGACGACACCGCGTTGGAGCTGTGAAACCCGAGTGGACGGTTCGTTCCATATCCATTCGATTAATGGTGACTTTTTTGACAAGGCCTTTGTGACGGCGGGGAGGCCAAGACTCACAAGACCTCGATGCCGGTATTTTTCAAGGGTAAATGGGTGCGGTCGGCTGTGACATCTGGTGACATTCATAATAGCCAGCCTTGGACTTGAGGTGTGTCTGTCCCATGTGACGGTTTTGCGTGATGGTGTAAATGAAAGCCTCAAGTCTCATTAGCTTTTGGGACGTCTCGTAGACCAGGCTGTAGGCAATAGGACGACCGTCCAAATCCGCTCCACGAGGCATTAATGTGCGACGATGAAACGCCTGTTTGTCGTGCAGGGCAAGCCACACAGCGCCCAGAGCCTTGCGTCTTGTTGATGCTGTAGTTTGACATCTCGTGGATCTAGAAGTCCTGGATGCCCGTTTCGCCCTGTCTTGGCTGTTGGTCTGTCCCTGACACTTCATCGTCAACCCAGCTCGGCTCTTCATCATCAAACCAGGCGTCTTGGGCGTCCTGCCTGATCATGGTGTCGAGGTCTTCATCCGCATCGATTGGGCGATAATCAATGTCTTCATCAAGACCATGAACGAACCGCTCTTCTAGAAATGCATGCCACAACTGCAGACCATGAGCCTTGTCGGTCGCTGGCTTTTCCCACGGGTGCTCAAGATCGCCGCCAGAGTTTTCTATGCCGTTCGGTGTGCGCCCTGATCCATTTGACTCTTTCAACTTGGAGAGCTTGGACTCTCCTCGTTGTAGGGCAGCCTCAAGTGTCCTGCTGTAGCCCTTCACTTTGCCCTCGGCTTCACGCTCCTCGGCTGTCTGAAACCGCTTCACCAGGCGTTCATAGAGAACGGGGTCTAATCAGATGTTAGGTGTCAAGTTTTGCGAGGCAGATGAAATGAAACTACCTGCTAGTTCGTGTTCTATACTCTCAAAGTAGGATGGGTGTCGTGCCAAATGCTCACGCCGCCGATTCTGCGCTTGGATTTGCGCAAGCCGCCTCGGCGATTTGGGCTCACGCGGAATTGGCTTTTCGAGCGCATCCTCACTTTGAGGCAGTATCGGATGAAGTATCGGTGCCATTTTGAAAAGATTAATGGTTGTGGACTGGGACGATTGATGAAGGGTGAGAGTTGGATATGGTAAGCCTCTGGTGACGGATAATTGTCTTGAACATGTTTACTCCGTAGTGTACAAAATAATTGAGGGCTGCTTCATAAGCTGAAATAATTATAGGCACATTCTTCTCATAAGCCTGCTCTAAAATCCTCTAATATTTATGTCAGCTGGCTGAAATGGGTGTATTTTTTGTGAGCCAGTGTTTGTACAGTGGAGATCCCCCACCACGTCCGATTTCGTCACTCATCATGTTTCAATATTCCTTGATCATCTCTTCCTTTTGCCACTACCAATATTGACATCGATTTCAACTCGATTAATCGTTAGCTGCATCATGTGCACCTCCTGTGGATGCCCGAACGAGTGCCAGCATGCATAGCGCGAGGAAGGATGCTCACACCTTGCCAAAACCTATCACTTTCGCCCGCATTGGGGCAACAACACTGACATGAAATCCAGGCGAACAACACAACACACACAACAAACGCGCAGGCGGTAGACGCGGTGGCATGTGAAGAGTCGCGCCGCAGCGCATGTGAGATGTGACAGCAAAAAGGTGGATTCTTCCAAAAGCCTCAGCTGAACAGACAGGACCAAACACATTCCCAATCCGATCGAAACGGGGCTTTCAGACCCAAAGAACCGGATCACCGGGGTTCCGTTGTGAGGGATTGGAGCTTGATTGATCATCTTTTGACAGCCCGGGTGAGGCGACAGAAGAAGCATGTCGACAACCCAACTTGGATGACCCCTGTCGGATGGGGACGCTCGGGAGGGCGTTGAATGGGCAGAATAGCCTTGGATGGATGCAATGAGCTGTGCATTGTACAGCTCCAGGGCCGCGCTGGCTCGGCTTTAAATTACCACACCAGAAGCATGCGTGCGCAATCGTGGGCTATCGATGTTCGACAGCCCAAGCTGGACGAGGGGAGCATCACGGTGACCAACTTTTGGGCGACGCCGTCTTTTTCCCCCCTCCTCATCTATTTTTCCATATCATCATCGCCATCTTCCTTCTTCTCCCTCATTCCGGTTTCTGGACTCCCTTTTTTGTTTACCGTCTATTTCTCTCCTTAATCATCATATGTGACATCAGCCTCATTTCTGATACCCTGTCCGAGGGACCTTGGTCATCGTCCATGTTGCGAAGCTACTGACAGGCTGGCCACGCACCCTGCGGCCTTCATTCTTTTCATCTTTTCATATCTTGTGTTTCCTCTTTCGCACGTCTTCCCTTTCCAGCGGATCTCTCTCTCGTCATCTGTGAGCAATTGGTATCCCCTCGTCCCTGTCTCACACGCTCTGCCATACCTTGAGCTCCAGCTCCAGCTCCACGCCTCGGCCGTGTCCTGCCAGCTCAGCAGGCCCATGCCGTTCTGATGGGGGCTACCGACATTGCCTCGCGCCTGAGAGCCAAGTTCACAAAGCGAAGGCACTCGACTGCTGGCTCGCTGACATCGTCAGCTCAGAGCTTCACCGACACAACATCGTCACACGGCAGTCGCCCTTTTTGGGATCGGGATCGAGCTCGCCAGGGGTCTGGCGCTGAAGGGGACCGCTCCTCTCGTCGGGCCGTCAGCCATTCTCGAGGTACCACGAGCACGAGGCATGGACTGACACCAACGCCCGATGGCTCCCAACGACAAGATGAGGGTAAAGAGGTTGAAGTTTGCCCGCAAGGTTCAAATATAACAAACTCAATCGCGGCACCGGACACGGCGGACAGCTCCTCGGAGTCGGCGGTTCCACCCACTCTTGACCATTCCACAGCACCAGACACAGCGATCGGTTCAGCACTGAAACAGCCGGCCTCGCCTGAAGACCACCATAGCCTCGGCGGCTTGCCGCTTACAACCGTTGCTAGCTCCAGTGACCAGCCTCTGCCGAGAAACGATCTGCAAGGCTCCTCACATCCACCGCAACCTCGACCGCCGCGCTTGACCTCCCCTTCGTTCAAGCCATTAGATTCTTCGTCGCCTTCATCCTCACCATCTCGACCGCGTCAGGCCAGCTCGAACCTCGACCGCATCCACGAGGACGCCACCTCTACGTCGCCAGTGTCTCCCACGGCCCACCCAAAGTCGGTCCCTGACCTCGACTGGGACACTGGTGCTGAAGCTGCCCGACACCATGACGACGAGCCGTTGAGTCCCGATCATCCTCCCGCCGCCCACTCTCCCAAGTCTGCTGCCTTTGCGCCCCTGACGCCGGCGCTACCTTCAACTTTTGCCCTGTCCCCTGGGCTTCCCCCGACCGCGGCTCCGTCGATACCGGGTTCGCCAGCACCACGGCCTGCCCCGCCGCCGCGACGACAGAGCTTGCTGTCCAACCGACAAACTTCCTTGATCAAAACACTCCTTCATAACCAGCCTTCGACGAATGAGCTGGTCGCTGACAATTCCACACTCATACCTATTGACGGCAATATGGTGACCCGCAAGATCTGGGTCAAGCGGCCTAATGCCTCGGCCACGCTCGTTACCGTCAATGAGGACGATCTCGTCGACGATGTTCGCGACATGATTCTACGAAAATATGCAAACTCGCTAGGACGGACCTTTGATTCCCCCGATCTGAACATCCGCATCTGCCCTCGAGATCAACACCAAGAACGATTTCTTAGTCCGGAAGAGCCTATGGGTCGAACACTCGATGCGTACTATCCCGGCGGCCAGAGTGTCGAAGAAGCACTAGTTATTGACATTCCTCGGCGCCAGCCAAAGGCCTCGCCTCGTCCTGCTGGGCCTGCTTATATTGGGAATATTTATTATAGTGAAGATGGTCGGCCTACGGAAATGAGCGAAGGATACTTCCCCATTGTTGGCGCCCATGCAGGTGCCGTATCTTCACCACATCCTCCCGCGGCCAGTCAGTCGCAGTCTAATACACAAGCACCACACTCCATTGCCGTGCTTGGTACTGGTCACATCCCTCCAATTCCATCCCCTGGGGGTACCAGACGTGGATATCCACCTCAGCGCCCGAGAGGAGTCCGGACTCACACATCGTCTCCAACGATTCTAGCTAATGGCTCGTCCACGTCATTGGCCGCCACTGCCACCGTGAACCACGCGAATCATGGTACGCAACATTTTAATCCGAGACTACCACACTCGCGAACTCATTCAAACTCGTCAGATGCCCCTGGCATGCCTCCAGCCGCCCCTCCTCTACCGACACCACCCGCTCCCGAGCCAACGCCAGCCCGTTCCGCAACCCCTCCGCCCGCGATCTCGTCACCTCGACTTCCGATTAGCCGACCTAAGAAGAGCAAGAAGCCCGAGCATCCGAATCTTCCTCCGGGCATGCTCAATGGCGGGGTACCTCCTATCAACGTTCTCATTGTCGAAGACAACCCAATCAACCTGAAGCTTCTGGAGGCCTTTGTGAAGAGGTTGAAAGTGAGGTGGTCTTCAGCCATGAATGGACGAGACGCTGTCAAGAAGTGGAGAAGCGGCGGATTCCATTTGGTTCTGATGGACATTCAACTCCCTGTCATGAATGGCCTTGATGCGACTCGGGAAATCCGACGATTGGAGCGAGTCAACTCGATTGGAGTCTTCTCATCTACTCCTAATAGCAGCAGCGTACCTGAGGAGAACCCCGATGAGCTGAAAGATCAGGACCGACTTGAAAATACAACTCTTTTCAAGAGCCCCGTCATTATTGTCGCTTTGACTGCTAGCTCCCTTCAAAGTGACAGACATGAGGCTTTGGCGGCCGGTTGCAATGACTTCTTGACCAAGGTATGCTCCCGATCACTCTTTTCACATTAGGTCTCTTACTGACTGATTCGTAGCCTGTTAATTTCGTTTGGCTTGAGAGGAAAGTTATGGAATGGGGTTGCATGCAAGCCTTGATCGACTTTGATGGTTGGCGAAAGTGGAAGGAACTTTCTCAAGAAGCCGAGAAGGACGAGGCTGCTAAGAAGGCGGCAGCAGCAGCAGCCAAGGCCAAGTCGAAAAAGAATCGGCTGTCGGGCTCTAAGGCGAGTTGATGGCCTGGGTCTTGATCCCTATCGAACCCCTGAGTACATACGCTGAGCAGGGACGAGAACTGAGGCATGAATACCTCAAGCTAATACGCTGGTTGGATAGATGTTTTTCTGGATGGCTTGCTCTGCCTTGATTTGTCTGGATTCATGTCTTGCATTATGTGGTTGTCAGGATTGGATAGCTGGGAGTTGTGGTGATGGTTGGCGCTTGCATGACGGCTCAGGTAACAGATACACACGAATACCAATTTCTTTCAATATCAATGGTTTTTGTTAAGCATTAGACTTCATATAGTAAACTTCGAAGTTTTGAGATAATGCCATTGATTGTCTTGGTCAATGTTCAGTGATTACGATTAAGACTTGTCGTTGCGACGCCCATCTTGAGTTTGGTGGACCTCCCCTCTTAACTAGGTAAGTGGCAGGGTGGGTCCATTGCATGCTGGGGGCTGGTCATTCGGAGATTAGTAATTCCGTTTAGCTGAAAAATTGCTGCTTCTCGACAACGCAAAAGCCAACCTCAACCAAACCTCTCTCTGAACTGACACCCAGCCAATTCTAATCAATTGGTTCCGGGTCGCATGTAATGCAGCCCGCGGTTAGAGATTTCTCGAAGCCGCTATAGTCATGCCTCCCAGAGTATGCGGCGCGTCGGTGCCGCTGGCTGGCCTCGACGCCGCCGCCTCACTCTCCTCGAGGACCACCGCGCCATTTGTCCGGACCTTTTCGACGACACCATGCCGCGAGAAGATGAGCAAGGGCCGAATGATGATGTTTGAGTGGCTCAACTCGAGCAATGGCAGGAACCTGGCGGAATCCAACGGTTCCCCCAACTACCTCGGTCCCTTCCAAGACCAGCCCTTTCCCCTCAATCCTCTCTTCCGAAGTCAGCCTGTGTTGGACGACCAGACTCGGGAACTCATCTACGACAAGGTGGTCCGTCGGGGAGATTCGCTCAAGGCTGTATCTGTTGAGATGCACGTTGACGTGAGGAGAGTTGCTGCCGTGGTGCGGTTGAAGGAGGTGGAGAAGCAATGGGTGACAGAAGTGAGTACTTTTTTTTTCCTATTTCGTTTTACTTGATATGATGAGACTACACAAAAAATTTCGATTAGTCTTGAAGACATTCCGATGGTTAGACACTTGTATATCCTGATAGCAACACCAATACCTCGCTTGTATCGCACTACCTGTTTTGGTACCAAGCTAACATATTCAAAAGGGCAAGGAACTAGCTACTCCCTACGCCAAGGCTGTCATGAAGATGCTCCCCACGACAACCTACATAGAAGGCGGAGAGAACGAGCCTCACGAACCCATTAACGAGATCCACGTCCATAACCTCACTATGCAACAACTCTTCCACCCCGTTTCAGAATCCCGACACTTTACCCGAGAAGACGCCGCAAAGGCCTTCCACGACAAGATGCTCTCTGCTGACAAGCGATCGCCTCAGCCTGAGTTGATTGAGATGGAGCGGGAAGTGTTCGAGGGTGCTGACCGTGAGGAGAGCTTGAAGAAGTTTCAGGCGGCCACACAGGCAGAGGAGGACCAGGTTGCCCAGAAGATCATGGAGCAGCGCCAGCGTGAGGAGTTGCGGACGAGGAGGGTGAAGACCGACCGGTACGAGTTCCGGTTCAAGGAGATTAACGTCGACGATGTTGGACGCGACGGCCGGTCGAGGAGAGGAACCGGTTGGCGGTACGGTGCGCCGTTCGAGGACCGCAAGCGCGGGTTGGTCAAGATTCCCACATCTGTTCCTTGAAGTGTATTATATGTATGTCGTATGTGGGATGAGATATGGGGGGGTCGCTTTGCTTGGCCAGCGGCGCAACTGTACTATAAGAATACCAACGCCATGTGTAAAGTCATGAACTAATTAGACATGGATGATGTGCCATGAGAGCACGATATTCTATTTATGCTAACGACTGACCTCAGTTTTCATCTCCTTGCGTGCCTCTCATGTACTAGCTAGTGCTGGGCACAACCAAGTTCTTCCTAATCTGCTCAACCTCCTCCTGCGAGAGGCCACATTTCTCAACGACATATTGTTCTACGGAACCATGCTGTTCACGCATGGCCTTAAGAGCTCCAAGCATGTTCTCTGGCTTCGCTCCAAGCATGCGCTTTGCACCTTCGGGGTTCCCCTGGAGCTCAGGGCTCTTCATCACAGCGTTGAGGAGCTGCTCCCTAAAGTCGCCCAGTCCGGCCTCCGTCAGGCTATACTCGCGGGCGATAGTCTCGTCATCGACGCCGCAGATGGACAAGACAAAGGCGCAGACGACGCCTGTTCTATCTTTGCCTGCAGTGCAGTGAACGAGTAACGGAGAGGGGTCCGGCTGGGCGAGGTGAGAGAGAATAGTCTTGATAGGTCCGACTCCCGACTCCCAAATAGTTCGGTAAGCCTCAGTAAATCCCTCGTGTCCTTCGGCAGTGTAGTTCTGGTAGCGCAGGGCGATAGCCTCCGGGCTGTAGTCCTCGTCCATGAAGACGGGGACGAAGACACGCTCGGCACCGGGCCATTCCCGAATTGCCGAGGAGTAGCGCTCAATCTCTGGCTTGGAGCGCAAGTCATAGACGTGCGAGATCTTGAGATCCTGAAGGTGAGAGACGCCCTCTTGAGTGACACCTGATGGATCAGCGGAGCGGAAGACGACGCCAGGCCTGATGGTGTAGCCGGGTCGGGAGGCGATGGGGATCGGATGGCCTCCGAGGTCCCGGAAGTTGGGGAGGCCGGGGATGTGGTGGAAAGGGGGGCCGAGATCGGACATGGCTAATGAGCTTATGGATAAGAGGAACTAGACGATATGTAGCTATATCACTTTAGATCCCGAGATGTTTTTGTATGGTCTCATGTGTTACGGGGGCCCGGTGATGATGAATGTGGATGTCAAGTTGCGGTCGGAAGAGTGGGGCATCACCACTCATGCCGAGGCATGGGAATAGAGAGGGTACGAACCCGAGGGGGTCCTTGTTACGGAAAGCTACGTTCGAGAGAGGAACTTGTATATCACCCCAATGTATATAGAAGTAATGTCAAGTAATGACTATCGGGTTAGTTACCTTGGCCCATGGAAGAGGTTCTACCCTGATACAGTGGTGGCCACAGGCAGCTTGTGCTGACACTTCACAATAGTAATACCAAGAGATCTGAAGTGGTAAAGGACGAAACGAGTATAAGAAAGAATGTATTTTATCTATCCCGCACGTGAGTGCCAGCCTCTTTTTGTGATGATAAACAATAATGCAATGCATGCCAAGCGAGCGCTCCCAACCCCGTCTAGTCCAGATACACTCCACCTCGAATCAATGCAGTCTAGACAAAGGAAATGGGGTTGTTCCCCCTTCAGTAAGGACAGAACGATCTTCCAGATCAGGCTTCCGCTGATTCGGTCATCAGGATGCCGCGTAGATGCAGCGGCCACAGCGTCGAATGAGGCACGCAGGGCAAGCCAGGTCAGTGGTCATGCTGAACCAACCCTGGCTGCAATTGCACTGGGGCATGGTTAGCATTCCAGCATCAGAATAAGCGGCATATTTTGTCAAGCGTACGCATTGCCATAGTTGCGGCGGGTTGGCCAAGTTGATTGGTCGACGGTGGCTCTCGGTAGAGTTGCTGTCGTTGCTGTTGAAGGTTAGAGGCTGAAGCAAAGCGCTATCCAAGAAACATACCAGTTGGTGAAAGCCATTTTGAAGAAGGAAATAGTGATGAAGAAGATGGTAGTGTTGATGGTGATCGTGTTGATACCGATGAGTGTCTTCTAGAGCTTGCTTGTTTGTGTCCTCCATAACGTCGAAGACTAGACACTAGACGGTATATATACACATGATCCAAGAGGCCTCGACATTGTGAGGCGCCGGGATTTACAAGTGAAAGCACCACGATTGAGTTGTCCTGGCAGTGCCATCTCGGTGAGCGCAGCCATATCAGCCTCTCAGGCACTCACAGTGCCTCTTATCACCACCTCGATCACGATTGTCTAGAAGCCAATATGCACAAAGATGGAGGGAAATGTCCACTTGAACTCGGGCACAATCACAACTGATGTCGGAATCACAGAAAGCCTTGTGCAATGACTACAAGGCACAACTGCTAAGCCTCTGTTTTTATGAAAGCAAATTGGCTAGCTTCTCTTGTTTGACGCTGGGTTTCTCAGCGTCAACAAGAAGGCAACGGCTAGTCTATGTGGAGTCAAGCTAGTGTTAGTTGACAGTAGCCTAAGCTGCTGACGCCGTGTGCTCAGACTGGGCACACTTGTGCTTTCACGGCTGATGGTCCAGTGAGCCTTGTAAAAGTAACTTTGAGAGGTTAATCACAAGCCCTGTTTTGGCCGAATTCCTTGAAATTGAAGATGGCCACCAAGGTGTGTTGCTCGGCCCCATGACCGCTCCCTCCCCCGCAGAGCCGCATTGGCAGGCTGGGACATCTGACATGAGATGCTACTGTGGCTTAGCCCTCGGCGTGCATCCCTGGTCATCCAGGCAACTATGAAATGAGCAAATGAAGAGGACGAGAGGTGCAGCAATGTGCTGAAACCTAGCACTTTTGCTTCACTTTGAGCAGCCCTGCGCGTTTTCTAGAAGGTTTCTTTGCACAACGGAATGGTTGCGTGGGTCAAGTGTCTCAGCCTTAACACCACCAAGACCAGACCCATGGATCTCTAAATTAACGACCATGTCGATTCGCACGTTTACAAAGGCACCTAGGTTCTTCGGGTAAAGGTCATGACGGCTTTTTTTTTTAATCTCAGGTGCCCGTTATTATGTTTTTCTCTTCAGTTAGTACGGTCAGCGACAGGCTCACTGTAGGTCTCATCCCAGCTCCACGACTTGTGCGTATGATCAGAATGAATGCTTTACAGTCGAGATCTGGCTTCAGTTTAGAGCTTCAAGTCAATTATAAAGCTCCCTGATGGCTACTGAACCAGTGATGTCTTTTGCCAATCGACAGTCAAAAAAAAAAATTTAAGTGGTTCAGACATAAACCAGCATCCGCCGAGAAATCCCAAGATGACCCTCCCCCCTACGGTGATAACCCTCTAAGCGCGGGCGAGGAGATCAGTACCTCGAATTCTGTCAACACGGTTGCAAGCGGCCCGCCGCTGATTTCTGGCAAAAAAAGGAACTACTACGTCGACTGGTCAAAGCAACCCCCCTTTAATAAGAATCGCAATCCAGGATTATGGGGAGTGTGGCCATATGAACCTCACCTTCAAAGAGACTATGGTCCCCCCTTTGGAGCGACAGCCTCATGGAAGAAGATGACTTCACTCCACCCTGGAGAAATGGAGCTTACGATTCATCCTGATCGAGATTGGACCAAACACTGGGTATGGGCAGTCGCAATCAGAGTCCATATTGATCCCCACCCACTTACCTACCGCGAGCGGACGGCACCGGGACGATATAAAAAGGTCGTCATGTTTCACCGAAGAGTTTTGTATGGAAACGACATGACGGGCCAGAGGGTTGAAGCCTGGAAGGACGAGTTTACCAAGAGTTTTGGCGCTTTCATCCAGCCACTGTTGTCAAGCCACTGAGGAGACGAGGAAGAGTGTGGAAAAACCCGATCCAACTTCAAAATCAAGATCTGCCTGAGGCATCCACTTCCCAGCACGAACCATCTCAGCTGGTGGATTGCTACTAGCCCCGTGCAGCCTTTTAACTAAGTAGATGACTACCTAAGAATTTAGGTGAAGAATACTCTGATTGGCAGACCATATTCTGTCACAAAGTGGGCCTGTTTTACTGTTAATCCGGTAGATGCAAAACCTTGTTACCTGGGCGAGTAGGTATGGAAAGAAATACTATAGTATTAGGCATAAGTAGGGGCCCCTCTTTATATAGCGCGCTTTACTTTTTATAACTTATAGTA
>JABCKC010001573.1:0-26264 GCA_013186395.1 Fusarium papillatum | reverse complement strand
GTCCCACCCTGACCTACCGTCCCTCATTCCCAACTCTTGAAACTCCCCGGTGCCACGTCCACATGCATGTGGTGTCACTGGAACGCGCGCTCTGTGGAACCTTGCCACCGGAGGATTCCCCACGGGATCACAGCAGAGAAGAAATCTTGGCACCCGAAATTGCGGTCAAGGATGAGCGGTCAGTTATTGAAAGTTCATTGGAAGCCTTGTTGAAGCAGATAGCCGTCGCTGGGGCTGGGATATAGGGGCCTGGATTCGTGGTTGAGCTGGAACTCATGTCGTACAGAGGTGGCTCGCCCGTCCACTTGTCGATCGTTCCCAGAGTAGCAATGAGAGGAAGGCCCTGACCGCCTAGATGTCTTTGGTATATACCCAGATATTCGTTCATTGGCGAAAGAAACCCCTGAATCGCCTGTAGTCGAACGGCTTGGGGTGTTTCGTGCATGCGAGGTTTGCATGAGAGATTGCAGCTAATTACCAGGCTCTATACTCTCAGAGATTGTACTATCGTGACAGGATATATGTCGAAGATATGCTGGAGACTTCATGTAAGTGTTGGGAATCCCATCGATTCGTGGCCGGGATTTCACTAACACCCCTTACTCGCCCCAGGTTACCCCGGATCCTAGCGACGATCCATCCTTTAGAACCGACGGGTACCCACCGCAGGAAGCGTTCCCCGGCCTTATCTATAAGTCGGGGAAAGAGAAAAGACCCCCCGAGATGCTCAACGGCCCAGCTGTCGACCCCATGGCGTGTGGGGTCATTGTGACGCGGCAGGAGCCAAGGAATTCAGACTTACATGCACAAGAGACGCAAGCTTTACAACAAAGGAAAGGGCATGAGGTGCCTTGGTGTCTCGCAAAGTTGGACTGGGGTCCCTGGAGAGGTGTGGCTGAATACTCATTCGTGGGTTTGTACAAGATGCAATGATCCTATGAATATTGGAGACAACTAATGATCGACTCAGTACCGTTACAAGCCATGCATGGCTAATGTGAGTTTCCACTATCTGGCTTCCGGAAAGTCATTGCCATGAAGCGGTGTATCCCTCAGCGTCCAAGGTGCGGAATTCTCTGGTCCCCCTAGTGTACATCGCCCATTGTACACCCTAAGGATAATCTCATGCACACCAGGTAAGTAGGACCTAATCCTAACGACCGGAATTGACAAAGAACATAGATAGTTAGAGCTTGATCCTACCGAAACCCCCTATCCCCCCCCTCAACGACCAAAAGCCCTCACGATCGAAAGTTCCCGTGATCGAAACGAACGAATACCCGAAGCCCATGAGTACGAACCCACCGGATGGAATCACTGTCATCAACGAGGACCTTCTGTCTGTTGATATGTCCGCCCTGGACCTATAACACTCCACATCCCTCGCATGGAGACCCATGCAATTGACTTCGAAACGAGTCTCAGAGAGCTATGAGAGAAGTAAGAGTCCGAGCTCATACTTTTAGAGGGAGTCATAAGGTCTTTCAGCGACGAGGTGTTTCCTGAAAAGTGTGGGCAGAACGTGGAAGGCCCATGACTCCTGCGGGCTGCAGGTGGCCGAAAGGCTTAAAAAGGCCACTGTGTTAGCATTGGGATATGATGCTATGATGTGTTGGAAATGTGTTCTTTATTATAGTTGAAGTCGGGATAACCGATGACGAAGATCGTGGAAGGCCCATGAGTCTTGCTTTCAACGAACTCCCGGAAAAGCCACGACCTGAGTTGACAAAATTAGTTTTATTTGGCAAATACACCGATAGTTCTAGAGATATGGCACTTGGTACGATGTAAAGGAAGCATAGGTGGTGCGAATGACTTCCAAGATTGGTGTAAGCCTAAAGCCCCCCCCCCTGAAAGATTGTCTCTAATAACTCAAAATCCCCTAAGGGGTTTAGGATCCTGACCGAAACCACTGAGTTCGAAAGTTCAAATCCTATTTTGCCTTTCTGCTACCTCCGACTGTGTATGAGCCCCCCGAGCAAAAGGCCTGCTTCCAAGTGCCGCGAGAAAGTTGACAAGGATACAAACGATAAGCTTAGAGTGGATTATAACTCTGGAGAATGGAGAAATTTACGTGTAGCAAGGTGTATAAACATGCTGGGGTTGTTGGATGGTCTAGGTCAAGGGTTCAAGAGTCCCTCGTCTTCACCATACGGAGCCAGGGACAACCAGAGTCGCAGACAATGCGAAGGATGGGCACAATACATGTATGTTCAGATAAATGGAGCTTTCTTAGTTGGTAGTAGGCTTAGTGTGTAGGGGTGGGGGATAGAATCTGTGTACTTCGCTTGGTTGTACCTCCAGAGAAGCACACCGGGGTGTGAGAACAGGGGCACCGGGTTGCCACTCGAGTCCGTTATGACACTGAGATTATACCCTCCCTGGATAAATCGATCTCTGTGAGTATATTGCCGGAAGCCCTAGAAGAATAAGGGTTTGAAATCTGAAGGGGCATGATACAAAGCGATAGCCCCTGAAATGGGTACACACCTTTGCGATGGTAATTGCTGCCTACAGAAGCAAGATACTACAATGACACAAAACAGGGAATGCAGAATGGATTTCACATTTCCCTCTTGAATGGCGGCACAGGTTCAGCTTTCAAATCCGTCCAACCCAGTCAGGGGTAGTTCTTTAACCCGTAACCTAGCGGACTAGATGACATTAGCACCAAGAATTCTTTGTTGCTAACTCAATTTGTACTGTGCTAACGATAATGAGGCAGAGTGGCGTTGTCACGCAGACTGATCGCGGAAGGTAGATCGGGGAGCCCCTGAACTTGGCCACCTGTTGATCTTGGCTCATGCGATATTATTTTCGGGCTTTCGATTTCGTGTTCGAGATGAGCAAAAAAGTACCAGATCGCTAAACCTTCCGTCCCTGCGATTCTCCTAGAGTCTGGGAGGCGCAAATCCACCAGAAGGACCTCATATGGATGTTCATGCTCGCTCTCGTTCCCGTTCTCGCGGTAATTTCTCGTCAATCGGTTCGTCTAGGCTCCCGGTACAGGACGCTGGTGGCATCGGTCTCGGATATTGGGGTACTATATATGGTACAGCCTGCGGACCTAGAATATCGATGAACGTATCGAGGCGAGTAAATACAATGACATGTAGTACATACCTCTCGGACGCCGGAAATTAGGAGTCCTGGGCCAGGCGCTTAGTTAAACTCAAATCATATTCGAGCGGAATGCAGTTTGAAGCCATATTTGTGTTGCCAGTTGTGAAATTCGCATGGCCGAAGGAAGGAGGCAAGATGGTAGAGCGTTCACAGTCGTCTATAAGGGGGCAGCGGCTCGGGTCGTATTCTGGCACTCTCTGATGTACTGGAGGCGCGAGGTTCTTGAATCTGAGGCAAGGGACAGAGGGAAGGACATGTTGAACGCACATCTCCAGGGTATTTCTGCAAAGTAGAAATAGTCAGCGCTCATCCTGGGGAGTATCAAGTAACTTGCTTACCAGCTTGCCAGCTAAAGCCCCAGTTCCAACTGAGGAATGACAGCCACTCTAGCCTTGGAGATTCAGTGCTCCTAGCTCGGACACTTGGACCGTATTGGAACGACTTCGAGTTTTGAAGGTAATTCCTGCTGGACAATGGCCTTGGGGACATTGAGGCTGGAGGCATCGCGGCGTCCTGGGCCATCGCACCTTACTTCTTTAGCTCGGGCAGACTGTGGGAGAAGAAATGTAGCTGTTCAATGCCCACAAGTATCGGTAGCACTCTGCAGCGAGTCATTCATCCGTCGATCAGCAAGGAAGAGGGGGGATAAACGAACATGATAGGAGCCGATGCGGCATGAACGGTTTCGGTCTCTTGGTGAAGATCTTCCTTTTCAAGAATCAAGAGGAGAGAAACTTGGAGGTTGGCGGCATCGCTCTTTTAGGGGGCTATTGATGCGGTGGTGGCCTAACCGACGCCGAAAAGAACCGAGCCGAAGAGCTCCAGGGGGCAAGGTGTGGTATAACTAGAAATATCAGAAGGGTGGCAGCCGTGTTCTTAAAGATAATTACATAATTTGACTCAAAGTGGTAAAGCAGATGCAGTTCCGATAAGACATGTAATCTACCTCTGAATGGAGCATCAGGCAAACAGTGCTAGCTCACCCTCGGCTCCATTGTCATCTACGCCGTGGGCAGGAAAAATGTTGTTCCCTATAACGACAACCTGCAACAGTTTGCCCCCCTTGCCTTTGATTGTTTGATATATTTGATTGCACCCTTGGTCGTCACTGCGATCTCTCTCTATCACCTTTAACCAAGCTCGTTTATCCATTGGATGTCCATATTGCTTGTCTCCATTACTTCATCTAGACATCAAATCATCGCCATGATTTGCACAGCCATCTTTACAGATCCCTCATCATCCACATCCTACCGCGTGATATCGCCAGGCGCATTGTCACTTGCCCATGAGCGGCCTCCCTGAGGAGCAATGCTTGAATGCAGAATGCCAGGTTACGGTGAGAGGCAGTGCAATTTAGTTGCCACAGGGTGTAATGACGTTACAAACTCTTGGCTGACTCGTTTCGCAGTGTCTCGGCGCCAAGAAGCCAGGCAAAACCATGCCAAAGATGGCAACACTCGGTCATGCCATCACAGATGTCGATCAGTCAGCCTTCCTGGGCGTCAGTCAGTCAGTCAGCCCCTAGAGAATAAGATCTCCGGTCGATCTTCTAGAAGCGCTTCATATACCCTCAGCCGCCCCCTGCTGTGTATATATTCTGACTAGCTTCCTTTACGTAGGCTCTAGCGTTAATCCGACAAGCCATTCAACAACCCGACTCCATCATGACGTCTCCGTACTCTCGAACGACGCTCGGGTCCTTATGTCTCGCCGGTATTCTCTATGGAGCCACCACAGCCCGGGAAGATCTCCCCCAGACCATCGTCGGATGCGACTATCTAGATTGCCCGTTCGGCGACGGTACTCCCAGATATCAGTGGGCCAACTGCACCCTAGCAGACAAGGATTACACAGCTGTCGGCTTCTCTCGAATTCCTCTTAGCTCCGATACCCCTTGGCCCGGCCTCTCGTGGCTTTACGGCGCTGAGCAGGATAGTTCCGCCTCGTCCACGTTTGAGAAGAACTTTTACTTGGGCGCTCCACCTGAAACGGACTTCTCGGACGTGACAGCCTGTGCTATCTTCTTCCGGAATGTGAGCGGTGCGGTTGGCTTTCAAGGTTCTAGTCGGACTTCGCAGGGTTCTTGTGAGGACGCCATGTCGAAAGACTGCGTGGCAGCTTTAAACAAGCAGGCCGCTGCCGTTGGTGTGGAAGGTCTCTCGGCCAAGGACGCCTGTTCCAAAGTGAAGGACGAGTTGTTGGAGAATATGGACCCTGATTGCTATTCATGGGCTAGGGATAGAGATTGGAACAACATCACCGCCGTCCGTAAGTTTTTGGAAGCTAACCACAGCCATACTTGGTTGGGAACTAACAACCTCGGAAGCCTTGTCAGGACCAGATGCCCCCAAACCTATCTCCCGCGAGGAAAACTCCACGTCCAACTGCTGGCCAGTCTCCCCTAAGAACTACAGCCTCACAAAGGTTGAGTCATACGTGGTGGATCGAACCGTGGTCCGTACTTTCGTCTTGCAACGAGAAGCCGCCTGCTAATATGATGAACAGGAAGATGACGACGAAAGCCCGAACAGTGTGGTCCCTATCTTGACCGTCTTCTTCCCAGGAGACTCCGATACCATTCCCGAACCTGAAAGCCAGATGAACTGCATTAAGACTGTGGTGAATCCTGATATGGAGTTTGATGACGAGAACGGCTCAGGTGCTCTGAAGAACATGCCGATGGTCTTGGCTTTATGGACTTCAATGCTTGCAACACTCCTGGCTATACTTCCATAAATTTATTGAGCCGTGTTCTTGGTAGCGACTTACTCAGGGCGGCACAGAATATACATGATCCGATGTTATCAAAGAGAGTTTAGTTCGAATCCGAAACCATTCCTAAACTTATACCGGCGACGAGCTTTCAGAGCCCCTTGAATACAGAACGTTCGATGCCCAAACTTCAAGAATCACCACGTTCAACACCTCCACTGCCATGACCAGCTTCCCCCTCCTGTGCTTGTGCTTGCTTCTGCGCTTTCTCCCGACTCTCCTCAATATTATATTTCCTCACACGCGGCCGAACCGATATATACTCGTCATCGTAGACCGGATCTTGGAAACGCAGGTCGATGGTGCACTTGAGCACAGAGTGGCGATAGACCTTTGGGTCGATCTTTTTGGGAACCTCAATAAGAATGTCTCTCTTCCACTCAGTAGCCCATATGAGATAGGTGACGGGGAAGGGGACGTCGTCTTGGTGGTCTTGGGCGTATGTTCGGAAGACGACGTCTCGCCAGGTTTCGTTGAGATTTCTAAATGTCATGATAGTGGTTCGAGACGCGGTAAGTAGCTTTTTTGAGAAGTGTGTAGGAGGCAAGATGGAGGAGAGTTTGCTGGAAGTCGTTGTGTTATGTTGGTTGAAGCTGCAACACGTCATTTGATCGACATTGGCATTCTCCACGTAACTAACTTCTCCAATGGTAGAACAGTATACCCCTGCTCATGACCAACATGACATGGATTCCAGGGCGAGAGGAGCATTGAATATCAAGAGTTTACGTCAGATGGAATAATGGACAAAAGATGCATCAATCGGAGCTCCCGAGAGTTCTACACAAGGGTATACCTCCCAGTAGACAACAAGATGAACCTCCACATCCCCCTCGCCATACCCTTGACTCTAAAGCACCTTTCCTTATCTTCAATCTCAGGATTCGGAACATCAGGTCGTCCATCTGTCTCTTTAACAACCCACGACACGCTCAAACCACGCATAGTCGGCCGAGGCAGAGACTCCAACACCATCTGAAAAGGGGTAAGAACAAAAGTCTCCCCCATACTCTCATCCACGTCAAAGGTAGCCCGTCGAAGACCAATCTCTGAACCCTGACTTCCAACCTTGCTCATGTAAAGAGCCATGATGCTTGCAGCCGCCGAGTGTTTCATGAGGCTGTTCTCCATGCCGGGATTAGTTGACATGATTTCTCTCGCAGCCATTTCGCCCATACTCGAGAGTATTGAGCCAATGATGAGCATAGAACTATGACTGCGATTTGAAAACTTTTCTCCTAGCTTCTCGTATGCTTCTTTCTCTGATGGCTTTGCTGTCAGGTCTGATCTTGGCGTGTTGTTGACTAAAGCCCAAGACCACAAACCCCCTTGCTCCATGACCCTGTCGATAATCCAAGATTGAAGATATCTCCCGTCAGGAGCAGGATCTAGGGCAAACATTCCAGCTCGGCTCTCAACTTGGAGACCTGGTGGGAATTCATCGACAGACTCAATCATGGGACTCAAGTCGCCCAACTTGCTGCGACGTGTATTCCAGTATCGATTCGAAGTAGAGTTCAAGATCGAATCAGCCAGTTCCTTTTCACCCTTGGAAGCCAAAGATTCGATAATCTTGAACAAGAGATGCGTAGTGGCCAGTCTAACAGTTTCATCACCAGGTCTCAAATTGCCTGTGTGGAGTTGTTTCCAAGAGTGTGCGTGTTTGATCTGCAAAGATTCGAGACTTATGAAGCGGTCTTTCTTCCAGAGATGGCCAAGGATCGAAAGGCCGTTCTTGGACAGGTCGACGGTTGAACCGACGTTTTCCAAGGAAAACGCACCAAAGGGATTCCACTCGTTGGCTTGCAGTAACGGGGTATTCCGAGTAAGGCTGTGAACCCAGGAGAACTCTCCCCCGTCCTGTGAAGGCATTACTATTGCATTGTTAGTAGAGCATCTTGTTGCACGGGAAATGTGTCTCACCTAGAAGCGGCATGCTGCTCGGCGCTCTGTACAGCTCAGGCACAAACAACGAAAAGTCGTTGTTGATGACAGAAAGAGCCAAGACGCAGGCACTCAAGCTATCCTGGGTCTTTTCGAGCTCAATGGTATTGAACCGAACGTGATAGTCGCACATATTTGCTAGAATAGCCAGCTTGTCTGGTACCCTCAGGAGGCCGCGGAGCTTGAGGTATGTCAGAGCCACTGCGGCATTGCAGGTTCTCCTGGGCTTGTTGTTTCCACCAAACATTGTCGTTGCCTTTTCTGGCTCCTCGGGATGGAATGCTTCCATTCTTTTCAATGTCAGTTCAGGATCCGTTCTCTCATCCTGTCGAGTGGTTCCATCGGCGGGACCTTGTCCCTTAACAGGTCTTGGTTGAGTTTTGGTACGCAGTTCTGGTACTAAGGCCCGTATGAGTGGCGTACAGATTCGAAAACAAGTCTGCATCGCATCAAGCCGGATTGCTAATTCGCTTCGAGACCATTCATGGCAGACCAACATCCAGCGGCTGACATCAACTCCCTCAAGTCGAGGAAAAAGAAGAAACATGTTACCGCTAGAGGCAAAAGCTTCCTGCAAGATCCAGGCGCGCGTATTCCATCTATCGTTGGCCACTTTTCTCAGAGCTTCGTACACGGCATTCCGATGGACCGCAGAGCGTCCAGGGGGTGGTGCTTGACCACGGCGGGAATTATCACACCTCTTTCCTTGATATTCGTAGATCGTCTGGAGACAATGTAGGTCTTGCTTGTTTAGCTCGGCATTGAATAAGCCAATCGAGGTGTGGGCACGAAGGTAGACGTTGTCCATGGCCTGGATGGCGAGTTCTTGTTGTTCGGGATTGTCTTGCTCAATGCACTCCTGTTTTGATCCGTAATATTAGTGAAGTGACTTGGAGTCCAGGAATATTTGAACACAAACCTGGTCTATCCAGATCATGCGGAATCCGTTCTCTCGAGCAAAGGTCACGACCCGGTCGATGGTGCTCTTTGCCGCTCGCATGTCTCGAATACTACCATCCTCCTCAACCACCTTGTAAGGCCCTTCTTCATCGTCACTACGGTTGGCTGTCGCAGCAGACCAGCAGTAGGACACGGCGACAAAGTGATCGCATCTGCTGAGCTCGTTGGAACCAACCTTGTTCACTCTTCGGATCCGAAACTTGGTAATCTTCCCTTCGTTTGGAAAGAGAGGAACATTCTGGCAAGTCTTGCACGAGTGCTCTCTGACGTGAACGCATGGGTTGGCATACTTGTGTAGTTCGGCTTCACGGTTCTCGATCTTTGCTGTTGGAGTGAGGGAGAGATGTTTCTCGCAGACATGACCCGCCGGGAGAGGTAATCGTTCTTGACAAGGCCGACACTGTCCAAGAAGGGGCGTTTCTTGGTTCCTTTCCTGAGGCTCGTGATCATGACCGTCGTCGAATGTCAGGAAGCGAAGGCTATCGGCCCAACTTGACGTGTGGACGCGGGTCATGCGCTGGTCAATAATGGTCGCAACATTCTCACGCAGCTTGTACCGTGTACCATTTCTTGCTTCATCTGGAGGCTCATTCGGGAGGACCTCGCGAGTGTCGTCAAACATGTTGTGATTGATGTTGCGACTAGGTAGCCAAGATGGTCGCGAAGAGGCGGAAAAGGCGGCCTGATGACAGATTAAAATAAAATCAGCTAGAAATACAAGAAAAGAAACTCGCAATAGAATTTCCAATTCTAGTCAAGGCGATTTTCATGATATCCACAACAGCTGCATCTGGATGGAGAGGCCAAGCTATTCGTGCACCAACACACAGCTCCCCCTCTTTGCGGCACAGCCTCCTTCAAAACATTGCGACCCATCATCCCACACCATCACTGCAGTCGGGCGTCAAAAAAGGCAAGTCCATGAAATTGTGAAACACTCCTACTATTGGATGCATCCCCTTCTGCCTATCCTGCAAGTAACCGCACTGCTGACAATAAAGCACGCAGCTGCAGAGTCAGCCTCAGCTGCCTAGATTATGCAGATCAGTGCCAGACAAATCCCCTCTTTGTCCCCATCGAGTTTTTCTTATTTAAATTCTCCCTGAGTCATGAGATCAAACTTCTTCGACCAAACTTCATCGTCCGTTCAGAATGCCATCTTCATATGGTTCAGCTTCGCCCGACCCATGGGAAACATGGGGAATACGCAAAGACCGCCGAAAAACAAACAACGACGACAGCGATGACGATATTGAGGCCATCAACGGCCTGGCCCAACCTGGCATCAACGGCCCAGTCCAACCTGGCATGACAGCCGAGACTAGGGATCTCTACAGAAGAAAGTGCGATGAGCCCTGGCAAGAATGGGCTCCTGAGGACATTGGCGTCAACGCCCATTCAGCCGCCGCAGCTGCCAAGTTCGCCCTCATCATCCGTCGCCAGAAGCATCAAGATGACAACGGCGAGCCTGCCTTGGCTCTGTTCTCCATCACAGTTCAGAGTCCGCTGATTAAAAAGCAACTCGGCTCCGTGTTTGATGGATACAAGGGCATCAACACAAACTTGAAGAAGCTCGACTTCAAGGCTCCCTTCCATGAATTCTTCTACCGGTGGGAAGAGTTTGTCCAGGCCATGCCGGCGGAGAGTGAAGAAACAGAGGTTGCGAGGAGTCACTACAAACTTCTTTTTGACACTATCTCCAAGGAGATAACCCCTCACATCGAGCAGGCGTCTGACCTGGTCAAGAACCATGTCATTTCTTTCCAGTATGTCTGGGCCCTCTTTGAGCCCGGGATCGAGGTCTACACCAAAGTCGATGGTCACGACCGCATCCTCGTTCTCCTCCATGCCGAGTATAAAAAGACAGACTGCGGAATTATCTACATGCTTTCGTGCCGGTACGTCGACACTGATGGAGAGCGCTTCGGGTACAGGCCCATGGAGATCATCATCTATCCGTTTGGGAACTTGAAGCCTATCCTGGAGCTCGATGCCATCCCCTGCCGTCTGCTGCCGAACATTGGGGCCATCCGGGAGCACCTAGTAGAACGAGGCCGAAAGTTTGAAGCGCTTAGAGGAGTTCACCATCGATCATACACCGGAGTTTACGAACGGGCGAACCCTCCTACTGGACACCCGAAAAACCAACATGTGAGCATATATAACTTGTCCATTATGTAGCAGAGACTGACCAACCCTCAAGGTGGTTGAAGAAAGAATCGTCATTGATCCCATGATGTTCTCCAAGTACGTGGAAGAGCGGCAAGCAATGATGGCACTACCCCTCATCCCCGTCGAGGAGTCAAACGGGGGCAATTTAGACATTGAGAAAAGTTTGGATCCTCAGATCCGTGATCAGATGGATCAAGGACCACCTTATATGGGGAGACGAAGGCCCAGGGGATACCCTCCTGCTCCACTCATGCACATACGATCCAAGCCAGTGACATCAGAGGATGAGAGTCTCCCTGAGAAGTACTACCATCTGTGTACACATCTAGTCAGGGGGTTTTGCCTCAAGGCAAAGGATTGGGGTAAGTACTGTACAGCTATGTTTCAAGAACAGGTGCTTACTAGGACGTAGGATATCTTGACGTCGACCTCATCCAGGACATTGTTTGGAACAATACTGCTTTTGATCAGCTCGTTCTACCACAAGGCTACAAACGAATTATCCGGGCATTCGCCCATGCTCAGACATCTGGGTTGGATGACTTTGACGACGTGATCAAAGGAAAGGGTAAGAAAGGATACTCAACAAATGGAAAGTTCAGCATCTAACAGATTTATAGGACGAGGCATCGTTATGCTCCTGAGTGGAGAGCCCGGAACTGGCAAGACTCTCACCTCAGAATCAGGTTCGTGTCTGTATAATCCCTAGTCTTCTACAGAATACTTACTTCTTCCACAGTTGCCGAAACCATGCACAAGCCCCTTTACGCCATGAGCGCTGGAGAACTCGGCGACGAAGCCAGCGAAGTAGAGAACGAACTAGACCGAGTCCTCGAGCTTTCGACAAAATGGCGAGCGGTCCTCCTCATAGACGAATGCGACGTATTCCTCGAGCGCCGCTCATCATCAGATCTGGAGCGCAACAAGCTAGTCTCCATCTTCCTCCGTCTACTCGAGTACTATCAGGGAGTAATGTTCCTCACCACCAACAGAGTTTCATCCTTTGACCCTGCTTTCGAGTCGAGAATTCATCTGACGATTCACTACCCTAATCTGGATGCTAATAGTAGGCTGCACATCTGGAAGACTTTTGTCAAGATCGAGACTGGTGGTGTCTCGGAGGCTGACCTTGGGGAACTTGCCAAGGAGGAGCTTAATGGGCGACAGATTAAGAATGTTGTCAAGACGGCGCGGCTGTTGGCGTCTGAAGAAGGGGTGCCGCTTCGCTCGGGTCATATCAACACGGTTTTGAGCATCAAGAAGGGGAATATCAACATGGTTTAAGTAGTTGTGCCGGAATTCCAACATTCCTGCTTGGTTGAATTTTCAAAGATTTATTCCTATTTTCCCCCCCAACTACGTCTTTGTTGCACACGAAATTCAATAGCATATTCCAAGAGTTATATAGTGTTTCAAATTATGCTTTGAGCTGTTATTTGCTGCAAACCCACCCCTGGGCACGCACGTCAGGGGACTTGGTAGAGAGAATAGCCCCGTTTGGACCAGCGTTTATATCAAAGTGCACAACCATCGTGTAAAATATTTTCAAGTTGATAGAGAGCAAAGGACTAGACTTGTGAACGTGATTGACGTAGGCACCGGCCCGCGCATGACGTATCCGGCCGGCCGGGTCCCCGAGTTGACAACGCCGGACCCACTTACTTTCGGCACCCGGACTTCACGGGCGCCGAACAGGATTGACTTGCTAAGCCACCTCTAAGAATGCCTACATGCATCTCCTATGGTTGTGTCGAAACTCCAACATTGATGAATTCCATACGAAAGCTCCAGTCATGTCTAGTGGCCCGTATCCAAGCCTCGTCATCGGGGGTCCGCGGGTCTCGAAGCCAGTACAGACAAGTCATATACTTCTATTACAATATATCTAAGAGCCTAAAGTTAAATACACGTCAATAATCTTCACGCTATTTCCACGAGAATAGTAACAGACACACATCTCACCTCCCTTAAATCTTTCATCTCCAACGCTACACATTCACCGCACGAACTATGCCGTCCAGTTCAGCATCGCGGGTCCTCCGTCCCTTGGGCCGAGTGTAAGTTTAAGCAACCTCGTTGAGAATCTATATCTAACTTTCTTCCTTTAAGCGAACGTTATCAGTCCGCCCTACACTTGTTGGATCTCTACCCTAGCACCGTCTTAACTTGTCACTACAAAATCCCACATCATCTCATCGCAACCCCTGCAGGTCAACAGGAACTTGAAGAGTTCTGGGAACGTGCAGTTGCCAGAAACATCTTACAACATCCCCTGATGCAAGTTGGTCAGGCCAACGAAGATTCCGCTGAGCCAGCATGGGTCCGGCTTGATACTCTCGATCTGTCTCGGCATATTTCCTGGAGGGTAGTCAGCTCCTCTGAAGACTACCCTGCAATTCGCAAGAAGATACTTCAGGAGCAGCTTAGCATGAAATTCGTTGACCTCGAAACTCGCCCTGGGTGGAGGACGGTGGTACTCAAGCAAGAATCCGATGACTTAATGGAAGTGATCCTGGCTTGGAATCATCCCCATTTCGACGGAACCGGCGCAAAGATGTTTCACGAAACCATGCTCGAGACTCTAAACAATGCTAGAGGCTCCAACCTTCCAGTTATTCACAACCACATTCTCAAGACAGTGGTCAACAAGCAAAACCTCCCACCTCCTCAAGAGACTGCGGGTAACTACTCTACATCCTTTGGCTACATGGCCGATACAATCTGGGAAGACGTAAAACCTAGACTCTTTGGCTGGGCATCTACACCTCCAACTATCTGGCCAGCTATCTCCCCAAAACCTTACGACACCAGATTTCGAACCTTGACAATCGACAACCAGATGCTACAGGGCGTGCTCGCGGCTTGTCGAGCGCACAAGACAACTCTGACGGGTCTCCTGCACGCAATCGCCCTCATTAGCGTCACCCCACACGTTCCTGAAGAGGTCTTTGAAGTAACAGGCAGCACGCCGCTCAACCTGCGGCGATTCATCCCCGCTCGATCAGAAGCGTTTCCTGATCTAGAGCCTGACAGGACAGTCAGTTGCTGCGTCACTTCAACAAAACACAAGTTTGATAAAGAGTTGCTGGACCAGATTCGTGATCGCATTAAGACTACCACGGATGATTGCAAGTTGGCAACTTGTGCAGACATCATGTGGGATGTGTCAACGAGGGTACGGGAGGAACTTCAAGAGAAACTCAGTCAAGGCCTTAAGAACGACTTGGTCGGCATGATGGGCTTCGTTGCGGATTGGAGAGAGTATGCCAAGGAAGCACAGCGAAAACCAAGGGCGGCCACTTGGCTCGTCACCAATTTAGGGGTTCTCGATGGAGAGGATGGCTCAGACCAGCGGGCTGACAGATGGTCAATTCACAGGGCAGACTTCTTGTTGAGCGCTGACGTTGCCGGCCCAGCGCTTACCATCTGCCCTGTCGCTATCAAGGGTCGAGATCTGACCATTAACGTTGGCTGGCAGGGAGGTGTTGTTGACGACGAACTGGGAGAGCGGCTGGTGGGAGATATCGAGAAATGCCTTCGGGATGTGGCGGTGACGCGGTAGTTTGCCACTGGAAGTTAACTGCAGTCGATATATCTATAATAAACCAATTATTATCGGACTGGGTGCTTCTTTGGGTTGGGTGTCAAAAGCCCTGTCAGGAGATGTTCGGTAATGGCGAATAGAGATACTCTCTATGGACGGAAGTTTTTACAACTCAGGAAAACCCGACAAGAAAATCGAACGAGTTGGAGTGGGTATTCATGGTAATAAGACGGTAGGTAGATAAAAAGAATCCTGCCTTGATGTCCCTGCCCAGACGGCAAATCCCGCTGTGCCCCCTTGACTACCGGTGACGTTCCATCGATCTAAGACATAGATGGTTGGTGTCATGCACAGACGGGGGGTGATCTCCCATGTCGATTTCAGGGGGTAAGGACCTTGAAATCGCCGGCACTTTAAATCCCGGATTCAAGGGTTATAGATCTTGGCGGGCAAGGATCGGGGAGGCTAGTGTATTCCCTGCCGCTGGCAACTTGACACAAGTTGAGTTATCAAAGCCGTTCTTGCAGATTCAACGGCCCCTCTTTCACAAAATATGGAACACAAGATGGTATATCTGGTACGAGCTAATGCAGGATATCCTTGAATTTTAAAGTTTATTAAGCATAACAACATGCTCCGCTCTTCATCCCCCCTTCAACGCTAACCCCTGACTAACTACATTCACTCAACTCCTAAGGGAGTCTGAAGCCACCCTTCTGTCTCTTCTGGAAGAAGCCCTCAGGGTCATACTTGGCCGAAACCTGTTGCAGGAACGCGACGTTTTCACTGCCGTAGCTCAGGATGGGGTCCTCCTGGGTAGGATCGACGTAGTTCAGGTATCGCCACTCGCGCATGCCGTCAATGCTCTTGGCAAACTCCTCCAGCGCATCGGAAAAGGCGCTCGCCTTCTGGCGCAGAAGAACCTCTTGCTCGGCGGTCTTGACTGTGCAGGACAGAAGCCACATGAGGGAGTTGCCCTCGATTCTGTCAAGACCGAGAACGTTGCCTCCGTGCTCGACGCCGCGGTCGGCAAAGAGTCTGGGCACAGGCTGGAAGAGGTTCTGGGTTCCGAGCTCCGTGGCGGGGATCTCCTCCAGAAGCTCCTTGACAAAGGTATCGTGGAGTTCAGCGGCCTTGTTGATGATGCGGACATCGTTGGCAAATGTCAGACTGAACCAAACGTTGCTGCACGAGTTGTTAACAATGATACCTCAAAATCAGCCGTGTTACTTACTAGAGGCTAGAGGGGAGGACATAGGACTCAGCCATGTCGCTGACAGGTCGGACGCTGATATCATTGAACAGCTCAGGTACAGCCAATGCCTCATCGAAGGTAGCAGGTCGCTCGACAGCGTTGGTATCGACAATGACCTGAGCGACAAGAATATCAGTGGACATACCAGGGTTGTAAGTCCAGTTGATCAGGTACGCCGCCTCGGGATTCTTCTCATTGTTGTTGGTAAAGTTGACCATGGCGTTGGCGATGGCTTCACCCTGTGACAACTCCGAGGCACGGATACCACCCCAGACGTTGCCAGCCGGGAAGGTCTGAAGGTCGAAGCGGGTGACGATACCAAAGTTACCGGATCCACCCTTGAGAGCCTTGAGAAGGTCGGGGTTTGTGTCCTTGTTGGCGTTGACGATGCTACCGTCGGCGAGAACAATCTCGACATTGACGATGGAGTCGCATCCGAAGCCAGCACGGCCAGTGTAGTAAGAGTTACCACCACCGGTCAAGAAGCCAGCGACACCGACATTGCCGTCTCGGCCACCTGGAACAGCAACGCTGTGCTTCTCAAGCTCCTTGAAGACATCTGCCCATCGACCACCAGGCAAGACCGAGGCCAGAGTAGTGGTAGAGTCATACTCAGTGCCCTGAAGGAGGCCGAGGTCAATAGTGACTCCGTTGTCGACGTTGCTACCACCCGCCCAGTGACTGTGACCACCGCTTCGAATGGCAAATTCAGCGGTAGAGTTGGAGTTGAGCACACGGATGACCTTGGAAACGTCTTCCGCGCTCTTGGGACGAACAATGCAAGAAGGCGTCAGACGAGAACTGGCAGACCACCAAGACTCGACTCTCTCCTCATATCCATCCTCAGTAGGGACGAGAAGCTGGTCACCCTCCTTGAAGCCAGCGGCAGACAGCAGAGAGCACTGTGTACGAGGATCAGAACTCATTGGTCGACAAGAGGAACGTTTTTCGTGTCTTACAGCTCTGGTCGCCGCGTCCTCTGCAGCACTTTGACGCATGACGAGAGATGAGGCGGGACCTGCGAGGAGGATCGCCATGAGCGCGCTTGTAAATGGATGAGCCAACATGGTGGTGGGGGAGAATAAAAAGGATCGACAGTGGGCTCTCTTTTTTAGAGTTTATACAAGACAAGGTAGTGACTGTCGTGGTAGTATGCAGGTGACTACTACAGGGCCAAGGGAGTGTGGATGTGGATGTGGATGTTACAACAGTCGGGGAGCACCTTTATAAGTTTATTCACCTCCCTATTTTGTAACTTACTTCGGGCATCTACTCCTCCCCGTCACCGGAAATTACAACGGAACTTACGGATAGTTGAGGTATATCTTTTGCTTGGTTATGCCAAGGCTCTTTTTTCTTCCCTCTTTTCCGTACTACCTACGGAGTAGGCTATCCCGCTCACTGTCAAGGATTAACCCCCTGCTCACACGCGGTTGACCCGGTCCAAGCCAAGCGATGGTACTATGCAGGTAATAATAGCAAGGGGGGTGGTTCAACGAACGGTACGTCCGTTGCCAAGAACAGAGAGAAGATGCAGTCATGCAAGCCAAGATTCCCAAACTTGACCCTGAGCCTCCTGATGTAAGTCGGGTTGTAAAAAGGCGCCGTCTTTTCCGATTACACCCTGCAAGAAGAATCCAAACTGTCGGGTCCTACGTTTTTTTCCCTCTCTTCTGTCTTTTGTTTCTCATTTTCGTGTGTGTTGGTTGAAAGTCATCATGTCTTTGATTGACGGCGTTCTCGTCGCCATACCCCCTCCAGAAGGCTATGTTGTCGACTTTGACAACCCACAGCGTACCTCTGTCCAGGCTACTTACGTGATCTCGGGCATTGGCATGGTCTTGGCCCTATTCTTTCTATTCCAGAGACTCTACGTCAAGGCATTCGTAAGGAATAGCTTTGGGATCGACGATGGTGCGTTACAGATAAATAAAGCAGTGGATTAGACGAAAGCTGACATTTTGGAATAGTGCTGTTGATCATAGCCTGGGTATGCTTTTTTGTCTAATTGAATCTGCCGATCAATCGCTTATCTTTACAGGCTGGGTCAATCACAATACAAGCCTTGACTCTTCGTGAGTTTCTCAAGAAATTGATAAAAAATAAATACGTGCTAACACTTGCAGGTTCGTTCGCTGAAGGTTGGATGGGAGTTCACGCCTGGGAGATTTCCTTTGAAAAGTTCCAAAAAGCCATCCTTGTACGTCGCCGAGCACAACGACCACACTTTGCTGGTCCCTGACTAACCGTAACAGTGGGCAACATACATCAATTCGATCGTCTACACCGTCCCAACATGTCTATCCAAAGTCGTTATCCTCCTATTCCTCCTCGAACTCAACAGCGGCCAAGCCTGGTACCGATGGACAATCTTTGCCACCATCTTCGTGGTGTCTGCTTCTAGCATCAGCATCTTCTTCGCATCCGTCTTCCCATGCACGCCTTTCCGTAAATCTTGGGATCTGAATGTTCCTGCCGATGTAGGCTCTTGTATCGATCGACCGGCCATGTTCCAGGCTACTGCGGGGTTGGGTGTTGCGACTGATGTCTTGATCATTGCTATCCCGATTCCCATGATTGTTGGACTTCATCTGTCGGCTAAGAAGAAGGCTGCTCTTCTGTGCCTGTTTGCCATTGGTTCTGCGTAAGTATTTTCGTTCGATGAATGCCCAGATATTAACAGTTGTAGAACCGTCATCACCTCCATGGTCCGACTCGCTCTCCTCATCTCCCAGCTCGACGCCGTCGACACAACCTGGGGTGGTGGCCCAATCCACGCCTGGATGTATGCTCTATACCTCACTCACTGATTTTATTTCATCTACTAATCAACCATTGAAACAGCTGCGTCGAAGCAAACCTCCTCATCATGTGCGCATGCCTATCAACCCTCCGCCACTTCGTCAAAACAGTTGCCCCCCGCCTCCTCTCAAGCAGCAGAGGAACCAGCACAGGCAAGTCGAAAACAGGCCTCTCCTCAGGGCACGAACTTCGAACAATTGGAGGAGGCACAGGGGGTAGATCAGCCAACAGGGCGCCCTATACTCAGTTCGACGACCCTTTCACCGCAACTGCTGAGGCCGAGGGTGGTTTCGGGTGGCGCCGGGAGGGGAAGACGGGGAGCTTGGATGACAAGTCAAGTAACGATGACGGGAGGAGTGACAAGGGTATTCTTCAGACGACGACCATGGTTGTGGAGTATTCAGAAGCTCGTGCTGTATAAAGCTTTCCTACAAAGAGTGCGGTGTATTACGTTGATTAGCTAGTCTAGTTGGCAGACATTGTTTATTAATTAATCCGTTTGTCGATACCTTCATTTTCCATCAAGTCATGCGAGGTCTAAAGAGCAAATACCAGATGATGATACAGTTCCAGCACGATCTTCTAGCTCAGTTGTCCCATCGAGGGCCTGGCTTACTGTTGCAGCACAACCAGACTCCATGCGCAGGGCCTAACCATGTTACCACATGCCGCAAATGGCTTCTTTGTAACCGTATTCCCGAATCAATTTTCCCCTCAATACCAAGCGGGCGGTTCCCTAGCCGGCATGCAACAACCTGGTAGTCCCCGAGTATCACCAACGGCCGGGCTCCAAACAGGGGGTCATCCGTATTATGAACACATAAGGAAAGTCGCCTGATGAATACCCGACCGGGCAAGTTTCGATAAGAGCGCCCCCACAAAGTGTCGTCGTAGTCGGGGTGGATCCCCCTTCGCGTCGCTGGCGAGGTTCAGGAGGCTCAAGCCATCCCTGGTTTTTTTCCCTGGCCTCGGGTCCGTTGATCGGAAGGTCACGTCATCTACGTCACTAGGAAAAAGCATAGATGAGAAGGTTAGCTAGCGATGACCTCGCCTCGAGCTCTAAAGCGGTGTCGATGCTCAAACATCCTGGTCGCGTCGTGGACATCTAGGGTATTTTTCCTAGCGAAGGCCGCAGGGCTCAGGCTGCTCGCCGTCAGCGTGCCCTAGGTAAATGGAACGGTGCACCAGCTTTTGAAAAAATATCAGGAGAACTTTGACGATGATGGGGACCTACAGGGAAGGGAACCATTAAGAGGGCTAGAGAAGAAGGGGCTCTGAAGCATGGTCGAATCCTCCCACCGTCTGACCAGGTTGACCATGCTAATAAAGACGTCTATGAATTCGTCGGTGTGAACACCTGACCATGCCATGGTCTTATTTACGGTGTCATATAGTTCATCTATCAATTGGATCTACCAAGCCTTTTCATGGCTGTCAGACTCCGGGACGCAGATGGTATCGGACCAGAGCGTGACTTGTTCCTTGTCATGCCCAAGTTTCTCGAGAGTGAAGACGAGGTTCTGGGTGGCTGACCATGCCGTTAATAACTCCCCAAACGTATGAGAAAGTCATATGCAACAGGAGCATGCTCTGGATATGCAAGAAGAAGCTTATCACTCCCTTCGAGTTGTAATAAGCTTAATAAAAGTCTCATAAGGTTATAATTAACCTATAGGAACATAATTCTAAACTCAAATACGTTGACAAAACTACCTTAAACATATAATACCTGCTTAACATATTACCCAAAGCAATTCTCTCCTATTATTATCATAGCAACCTAACTTGGCGTGACCTTCTCGAACAAACCTTACCACCTCGGATAATCATAAACCAAGTCACCGGCTATTCGGCATTTCCCTCACCCTTCTCCCACTCCCATACATAAACTGCAAGTCGCAAGGATAATAGGCCTAGGGTGCGTTGTGTTATCGTATGATGTGTATCTTGTCTGTTGTAATTGCTCCCTGGCCAGCTGGGTTGAGTCACTAAGCTAGCCTAGCCAATCTACTACCGTTAGACCCTTCAAATTCAATGAGGAATAAAAAGGTAGTGATCTGCGTCAAGATAACCTAACTCTGGACGGAGTAACATCTTGACCGGTCCACTGTTCGTTCGTGATCCATAGCACTCCAATCACAACTAGCCGTGCCCAACGTTGATGCATCCTCGACAGCCAATTGGCTGCCCAAATAACACCACAATGTTCAGTCAGTCTCAAAACTCCGACAACCACGTGCGATGAATTTGCTCCTAGTATTCGATGCTTAGAATTCTGACGTTGGTCATTGGACATCTACAGCTCACATCGCTGCCTCTTTCGTGACCGGTAGATAAGGCCTAGTTGACATGCAGTACTGCAAACAGGAGTGGTGATGTAACCGGCGCAGGAAACGTGCAGGAGATGGAACGACCTGTTGGCTGTCGAGTTGGAAGTATATTCGTGTAGTAAGAGGCACAAGCGGGGTGTGGACTGGGCTTAAATCATGTTGATAAGTTTGGCCACAGCCACACAGAGTCCAGGCACAAGGCCGTATTTCTTTATACCGCCAAGATGAGGACTACGCTTGTATGCGCAGCCGGCCTCTTGGCCATGACAGTATTGGCCGCGTTCGATGGCAACCTCAACTATGCCAGTCCCTCCCGTCGTCACATCCGCCTTGGCATCGACGTGCCCCTGGTAAAACGTCGATCCATGAAGCGTGGAAACGTTCTATACGAGCATTCTGAGCTTGAGTTCACTCATGGCGTAGCCTCTGGAGATCCATGGGCCGACAGCGTCATTCTTTGGACTCGGGTAGCTCCCTCGGCCAAATCGAGTGAGAGCACAAAAGTGGTAGACGGCACAGCGGGATATTACAGCCACGAGACAGAAAAGTATATCAAAGCTGATCCCCATCCCATTTGCTTGGACTGGGATGTTTATGACTCTGATCCGTCAGAGAGAGAGGCGAAGCGTGTGACGAGTGGTCGAGCATATACGACTTCTAATATTGACTACACAGTCAAGGTGAGACATATACCTCAGCTATGGGAATTTTGACTCAGAATTTGATAGGTTGAAGTCACTGAGTTGGAACCTCTCACTGTCTACTACTATCAATTCACAATCTGTAGCTCCGATACAAAGAGCGTCGTGGGTCGTACCAAGACGGCCCCGACAGCAGACGATGACGTCTCTGACCTCAGTTTTGCTGTTTTCTCTTGCGGCAACTACCGTGAGAGACTTCAATGTGATGTTTATATATGGTTACTGATATTCTTCAGCCAATGGATATTTCAATGCGTATGGAAATGCTGCCAGAAAAGATGAGCACGACTATGTTATTCACCTAGGTGACTACATCTACGAGACTGGCCGAGACGGAGAGAGGGCCACTATGCCAGCCAAGACTATTTTTACTCTGCACGACTACCGAACTCGACATGGACAGGTAATTCTCTCAACCGAAAAAGCTTAGACAAGGATCGGTCTAATGTGCTGCTCTAGTATCGTACTGATCCCGACCTACAACTCCTTTCGCAGAACTTTGCCTGGATTCCTACATGGGACGATCACGGCAGGTTGTCCCTCCGAATTATCTGGGTTCTGCTAACATCAAGACAGAGTTTGCTGACAATGGCTACCGGGATGGCTTCTCCCACATGAACAACACAGAGGATTCCTTCTTGAACGAGGGTCCCAAGGTCAGTGTCGACACTCGAAAGGTGAACGCCGTGAGGGCTTATTTTGAGTGGATGCCCATCCGGTATGAATTTTAATTGTCTATGTGACTTCCGTGCTAACAATCAAGTTAGGCAGACGGATCTGGACGATGGTCTCAGAGTCTGGAGGTCCTTCCAAATGGGCAAGCTCCTGGATCTTATCATTCTCGACACAAGGAACTATGACCGCAGCATTACCTCTCTTGGTACACAGCCCTCCTCTGATATATACATCACTACTGACCAAGTTTAGGCTGGAACGACGAGTATGTTGACTTGATCCGAGATGACCCCAGCCGCACCTTGATGGGGGGACGTCAGGAGAACTGGTTCTACAAATCCCTCAGCAAGTCTCAAGAGCGAGGTGCAGCTTGGAGAATCATTGGAAATCAAATCATCTTTTCTCGAATTACCGAGAACTGGGGTGATGGAGAAATCCTGCCCACTGACAACTGGAGCGTAAGTCACCCTTTGCTTTGCGATCCCATTCCAGACACTGATATCCCTCGAGGGATACGTTGCCAATAGAAATCGAACTCTGGAACACCTTTATGATAATGAGATTAGCAACAATATTTTCCTTGCCGGAGACAGCCACCAGAACTGGGTAAGCCCCCTAACTGCGAGTCAACTCTTGCAAGGCTAACCATTTGTCAAGGTCTCGGACCTGGTCTGGCTCGGAAACCAAGACTACGACAACAATACTGGTGCTGGAAGTATAGGAGTAGAGTTTGCCGGCACCGCCGTCAGCTCAGGTGGTGTCGACGGCCCCATCGAGCCCGATGCCGGAAAGGCCGCTCGTGAAAGAGTCAAGAGCAACCCCGAGTTGATGTGGCAGGAGGGCTACTACCGGGGATACTTTCTGCTGAATGTCACCCCCAAAGAAGTGTCAGCGCAATTCTATGGTGAGTATTCCCCAAAACCTTGGCACAACAGCTAACAGCCCTAGGCTCTCCTTCAGTGGCTACTCGTAACCCCTGGGATATTCCTCTTGCCAACTTCACTGTCATGTCTGGTGAGAACCATCTCCATAGACCAGTTGCTGGCGGGCAGGTAGAATCTGGAGCACTTCGATACGGAGAAGTCAAGCACACCAATTTCTCTCTCAACACAGAGACAGGCGAGTGGAAGAATATTGAATTCGACACAATGTACGTCGAATCATATGAAGTGTCAGAATAATACCATGTCCTAGATATGAGTTGCCAAGAGAGGTAGATAGAAAAGCGGCTATTTAGATAGGTATAGATAAGATATTTTTCAACAAAAGACCAGAACCAATAAGCGAAGCAAAAGAATCCCAAACCTGCATCTCCATCACTCAGCGGCAACTTCCTCCTCCTCATAATCAGCAGCCTCGTCGTCAGCGCTGGCATCCTGGTACTGCTGATACTCAGATATCAAGTCGTGCATGTTAGATTCTGCCTCTGTGAATTCCATATCGTCCATGCCCTCGCCCGTGTACCAGTGCAAAAATGCCTTGCGGCGGAACATGGCTGAGAACTGGTCCGCGACGTGCTTGAATACTTCCTGGATGGCGGTCGAGTTGCCAACGAAGGTGGCTGCCATGCCGAGACCCTGTGGGGGAACGGAACACAACGCGGTTTGTACGTTGTTGGGGATCCAGTCCACAAAGTATGAAGAGTTCTTGGATTGCACGTTGAGCATCTGGTCTTCGATTTCCTTTGTCGATAGACGGCCACGGCTAAGTCAAGTTAGCAAGGTTAATATCAAACTCTCCCATGGGCAACACTTACAAAATAGCCGAACAGGCAAGATATCTTCCATTTCGGAAATCAGAATCCGCCATCATATTCTTCGGATCAAAAAGCTGCTGCGTAAGAGAAGGAACAGTAAAGTGCTGAAAAGACCGACTATCCCTACTCGTAAGCGGCGCAAACCCAACCATGAAAAAGTGAAGTCGAGGAAACGGAATCATGTTGACGGCCATCTTGCGAAGATCAGAGTTGAGTTGGCCTGGGAAGCGGAAACAAGTCGTCACGCCAGCCATGACCTTTGCAATCAGAAAATTGAGGTCCGAGTAGGACGGGGTGGCGATCTTGAGGCTTCTGGTGCAGATGTCGACGAGGGCCTTGTTGTCGAGGCAAAATGTTTCGTCAGAGTTTTCGATCAACTGGTTTAGGGCTAGGGTGGTGTTGTATGGTTCAACGACAGTGTTGGAAACGGTTGGTGACGGGAGGACTGAATAGGTGGCGATCATGCGGTCAGGGAATTCCTCCTTGATCTTGGCCAGAAGAAGAGTGCCCATTCCAGAGCCACTGCCTCCGCCGAGAGAGTGGGAGAGTTGAAAGCCTTGAAGGTGATCGCAACCTTCAGCCTCTCTTCTTACCACATCAACAACCTCATCGACGATTTCAGCACCTTCCGAATAATGTCCCTTGGCCCAGTTGTTTCCGGCACTATCAGCACCCGAGACAAAGTTGTCTGGGCGGAACAGTTGTCCCATGGGTCCGGCGCGGATGCTATCCAAGGGGCCGGGTTCCAAGTCGATGAGGACTGCGCGGGGAACATACTTGTTGCCCGTTGCCTAAAGCAACTGCCGTTTAGTGGACTTTGTGTGTGTGTGTGTGGAGGTGATGTAAAGTGACTTGCCTGGTTGAAGTAGACATTAAGTCGCTCTAGTTGAGCATCTGATGTGCCGTTGTATCTGCAGAGTTGAGCAAAGAGTGAAAAAGTCAAGAGTCGTGAAACTTACGCTCCATCAAGGTCGATTCCATGTTCACCAGAAACGGTTTGCCTAGAAGGGGTCAGTCAGTTCTGCTGCTCCTCGAAAGTCAAACAGTTATTTCAATACCAAAAGTTTGTTCCGATTTGATTGCCCTGCGAAGAAAATCAACATCTACACCATCAAACGAAACAAGGGTAAAATTTCTTACACATTGGCCGACTTGAAGGTGTACCTGATCAAAGAAAGGGGAGTCGTCAGCAAAATCCTCAGTATCATGCAAATTGTCGAAAAAAACTCACAATCTCGCGCATTGTCGCAGCCTGGTCGTTCTAAACTGCAATAGGAATTCACTGCCCTTTGATTTGCTCCAAAACTCCCAAGGACGCGTCACGAAGTACGACAACTTATACAGCGCAAACCTGATGCCTAACGGGCGAGAGATATTCTGGTGCCTATTTAAAGCTGTAGCCTAGTGGCCTGACATGGTCCATGGCCCATGGAATGGGATGGATGGATGGATGGATGCGGCGGGAGAATCCCTGATTTCTAATTTATCGGCCGACAGGCTCTTTCCGGTCCCCGATTGATCGGGCTTGTTTGTCTGCTGTGGATCTTGGACACTGTTGGGTTGACATTCTAGTGCATGTTTGTTACGACCAAGACAAGTTACCCATGACGACCTTGCCTCCCCTTCACTTTGTATTCTTCTGCCTAGAAGACCGTCGTACATTCTTCCCGTCTTGTGTTCAAAACGCGGGGAGCCTTGTGCTGACAATAATCGTTGCCTCTAGCCAAGTAATTGTCCTCATCTCGCTTCTGACGTGGCACGGCCGTGAGGGTCACTTTTTATCAGCCCGGCCATTCTGTCAATTGCATGATAACATGTAAGGCGCGCCAACAGAGGTGGGCGACTTGTCACCGCCCTCTTTATTTCTCATAAACGACAGAGGGAATTCATGATGCCTGGGAATTGTCAAATAAAAAGCCTTGAGTCTTTAATTAAGAGGAATTGTGCTCTTTACTGTCAGTGCTACTTGTAACCCATGAAGCCTACAACAACAGCCTGTCATACTTGCTGTCACAATGTGACAGCAAGTATGACAGGCTGTTGTTGTAGGCTTCATGGGTTACAAGTAGCACTGACAGTAAAGAGCACAATTCCTCTTAATTAAAGACTCAAGGCTTTTTATAAGACAATTCCAAGGCATCATGAATTCCCTCTGTCGTTTATGAGAAATAAAGAGGGCGGTGACAAGTCGCCCACCTCTGTTGGCGCGCCTTACATGTTATCATGC
>JABCKC010001565.1:0-10539 GCA_013186395.1 Fusarium papillatum | reverse complement strand
CATGTTGCAGGCACGCGGAAGGGTCAAGCTACCAAGATGCGCCAATGCCAGTCACTGTCGTCATGGCGCGCGAGTTCTGTGGTCTGAGTTGCATGCGTTTCTGCGAAGTGGGCCAGTCGTGGGAGCTCACGGGGTTTCGGACTCTGGACGAGAAGAGGGGAAATGAAGTGAAATGCCAATGGCAGCACCAGTGGCAGGCGTCTGGAGGCGCGATTGATGCAAGCCAACAGCAGCGCACCAGAAGGGTCGCCGCAAACGCTTGCTGGAGTGCGTCCCTGAGTGCGAGGCTATGCCAAGCTGGGTAATTCGGCCTCAAGGGTCAATCGTAGACGGAGACGGCAGCATGGCATGGCACGAGCGGAAAAGGCGCCAGCAGAGAGACCACTTGTCAGGGCGGACAAGCGGCAGTCAGTGGAGAAGCTTCTCTGCTTTGGAATTGGTAGACGGACTGTTTTCGTTATTTTCGAGGCGATATTCTGGAGCAAACCCCCACGACTCGGACGCAGCCGAGAGTAGAGCGTACAAGGACAAAGACGAGGCGCACGACGACAGAGCTGAGTTGAGCTGACAAAGAGTAATGATGAAGGAGAACTTGTGCGTCCAAGCTCAATTGCCATTGTGCATTGTGGCACCAGAAACCAAGACGAGGCTTTGCAAGTTCTGTGCATTTGATGTCCGGGTACTTGCCGGTGACAACCAACCTGCAACAACAATAGATCAGCGAGCACCCTGGGTGCAGCCATCCCTTCTCGCATCAAGAAAGCCCCTGGAGCGGGGTGTCTAAACGTGAAACAGGCATAATGGCTGTCGAGCTATGTCCATCATTCGCGTCGTGTCGTGTCGTGGCTGGGGTGACGGGAAAGTGACTGATTGTCAGTCACTGGCCGCGAGGATCAACAAGTACGACTCAGCGAGTCGCACGCACAGTACCGTACCGTACCAGTTCGAGGTCGTCAGCAGTAGGCAAGTTGCAGAGTGAGCGTTCGTCCAAGATTACACCGCCTCGTAAGGAGTGACTGTCGCTCCCTAGCACGCCCCAGCGCGTTTCCAACTGGCCAGAAGGCTTTAGAACAGGGATTGGTGGGGCGGCCAAGTGCGGGTTGTGAATCAACGGCGGCGATTTCTTGTGGCGGCTTGCTTCTGGAAAGATGATGACGGAGATCATGAACACACACAGGTTGCTGATGAGCAAGGCTTGGGTGGAGGGCAGTGCGCTTTAGCTCGGGGTGAGATATTCGCACGGCCAATCCGGTTACGAGTCGTGGGTCGTTTTGGTGGACAGACAGTGCGAAGATCGTGTTTGGCGCCCGCACGTGGACTTTGTTTGGCCATCTCTGACAGGCGCCACTGGTCAATTGGGAAGACCCTGACTGGTTGATCCTTCCAGAACTCGGTACTGTGTGAACACCCTGAATGTTTCACTGGGTGAAGGTCTGGGTTCCTTATGTAGCCGAGATTTGGCCTCGGAATGCCCAGATGTAAGACGCACCGTAAATTTGGAGTCGGAAGGGATCCAATAGGTCTCCCTCTTTTTTTTCCATCTGGTGAAAAAGCGGAAACGAAGACTCGGAGCAATAATAGCGGGACGAGACAAGCTTGACAGACAGGGAAAAGTAGCAGGGCAAGGGCAGCGAACCATTGTAAGCCTGTGGCCCCCATGGATCGATCTAGGCGTTGAAGCCAGGTCAAGAGACGGAAAAAGGGCGCAAAAAACATCCCCCTAAAGGTTCAAGCGCTGGCCTGGCCACCAAGTCTTTCCACTGAGCTTCAGTGGGCTTGTCCCACCCACACCAGGTGAAAGCCCTGCCCTGAACCCTCACCTGGCGCCCGCCCTGTGGGATGTAACCAGCCAGCCAAGCCGAGAGAAACCTTTGGCCCAGCCCGTGCCAGCAAAATTTCATTGACACGGACATGTCCCTATTTTTTCCCTTTTGTCCCTTTTGTCCCCTCCGCCCCATCTTCTGCTCCAGTTTTTACCCGCTCCTTGTACGGCACCCATTTACCGTCGTCCTCTAATTTAGCGGACACCCCCCCTTCCTTCCGTACCTTTCCCAGTCGTACCTGCCATCGGCTACTGTTTTTTTTTCTCGTTCTTTCCCGCCGCTTTGCAAGCGTTCCCGAGGGCTTATTAAATCGACGACACCACCACCATCTCAATTCATCCAACTGCCGAGTGATATATCCCTCTCTCTTCTCCCGCACCTTTTTGTTTACTCTCCTGCACCTCTTCAACACACACTACGCTCGGGCAATCCTCCCTACCCTGTCCTTGTCCGTCTTTGTCTTAGACTTTGTTTCGCACTCGTGCCTTCAAGGGACGTCATCTGCACCTGCAGCACCCACGCCCACCCACGCGCAATAGCAAGCACACCCACAGCGAACCCACCACCAGCAAAGCAGCATTAGCATAGGCGCCACTCTTTGAGACGGGGATCCTGCGATTCGAGAAAGCCGCGCTTCTACACCTCTTCTTCCAGCTCTCAAAAGTCCGGCCCGGCCCTGCATCTTGCTTCTTGCCATCGACCCATCTAGCCTGCTCTGAGGCGGTTCTACCTCCCCAGGAACATCCCATCAACCATTACCGAGCCTCATACCAGTTGACCATGTTTGTCATTCTGTTATAGCACCTCGGTCCTCTGGGACACACGTATTATTTCACCACTCGACGTTGTTCTTCGCTCTTGCGATAATCCATCAGCAACGTCTTGCAGCTTCAGCTCCGTCTGACGCCTCACAACCGCCGCACATCTCGCCCAGCTACCCTTCAACTTTCACGCCTCCCGCTTCGAACTACCCTCTGGCTCCTTGCCGACAAGCTCGATCTCTGAATCTGCAGCATTGACAGCTCACAGCTTTGAAGCCTTGATCCCTGCTCTCAGATCAGATATTATCCCGAAGCCCCTTCCCACTCCCAACATGACCACCAACAACCCAGACACGCCTTGGGTGGCTCACGGCTCAGAAGACTTCGAAGAAGCCGACGAACCCCCAGAGCTAAGCTTCAAGAAGCAACCACTTGCTTCAAGCAACTTTCAACGAACCACCATTCGACCCTCCAACGACAAGTCGTCTCTGTTGACCAAGGCCATCATGGGACACTCAGATGACGACCTCTACCACCCCCAAACTCACGACCTTCAACGACCCGCCTTGACCAGCACCCAACGGCGGCGTTCCCTTGCCAGCACTATCAGCATCGCCTCGACCGCTGACCTGACGAGCGACACTGGTTTCACGAGCCCATCACGACCCAGCACCCCGAGCCCTCCTCTCCCCGAGATGACCATGCACCGTTTGAACGACGAGCGTGTTACAGACCCCAAGCAGGTTTCCCTGCTGGGTGCTGCTGTCAGATTGCAATCAAGGGTTGAGGAGGCACCTCGCAAGCGAAGTATCCAGTTCGCGTGCGGAGGAAAGCCTGCGGCTCAAGACCAGACACCCCGTTCTCAGCCCATGGTCAAGACGCCTTCTGCCCAGGAAGCTCCTCGACGACCCTGTATCAAGTTTGCATGCCCGGCTCGGCCTGCCTCAACCCAGAACACTCCCCCAAGAAACATTGACATCTATGCTAGTCGAGTTGATCGCACGCCCAAAGCCGAGTCTCCATCTACTCCTAGACGGGCCTCGACGTTGACATTTGCTGTTCCAGCTGCTCCTCAACAGACCACTCCTCGCAGACACTCCATGTCAAGACCCAAGTTTCTCCGTGCCGACTCTTCTGATCTGGCCACGGATGGCTCCCAATTCCACGAATTTGCCAGGGGCACGACTCGGGAAGACGACTGGATTCGTCGCGAGAGTGATGCTACTGGGGCTAAGCTTACCATAAACGACACCCTCACTAAGGAGAACCACATTCGTCGCCTCGCCACTGAGGCCGAAGAGGAGGCCCTGGAGGAAGAGGAGGAGCTTGACAACGACGACGATGATGCAGCCTTTGACAACGATGAGGACGATGAGGATGAGGATGACGACGATAACGAGGATGAGCTCGACGTCGATATTGAGGATGACGAGGATGAACAAGATGAGGACGAAGACTCTGATGGTTATAATACTGATGAGGAGACCGGATTCGCTGATTCTGAGGAGGAGGACGAAGACGATGATATGGCCCTCTGGACTCCCAGTGTCAAGACAGTGGTCCACATCGGCTCCGATACCCCTCAAGTCCGTCGCCCATCCCTCTACGAGCGAAAATCAGACTCGTCCATCACGACACTGAGCAGCCAGCAGCTCACCATCCGCCGGGAGAAGCCAAGACGCTCGAAGCACCGCGACGAGGCCCCCGATCTTCCTGACAGCACTGACTTCGTCTGTGGTACCCTGGATGAGGATAGACCTCTTGAGGAAGCGTACCTCTCGTGCCTAGCAGCTCGAAGGACCGAGAAGCTTCGGATCATTCCTCAGGATATTGACCCTAGCTTCCCTGCCTCCGAGTCTGAAGACGAGGGCGAAGGAGAAATTTTCAACCCTGTTCATCATTCAAGCGATGAGGAAGACTTCGTTCACGGGAAGATGGAGGACTTGCATCATGAGCGCGATCGCCGCCGCCGGAAGAGTGAGCATGCCTCGCCTAAAAGATTCCGCTCGCCTCCCCCTAAGCGTCACCTTTCTCCTCCTCCTAAGAATAGAGGACGTTCGCCCAAGCCCTTGTTCGACCGACACTCGCCCCGCAAGGCAAAGTCGCCAGCTCCCTCCCGAAAGCCCATCATCACACCCCTTGGATCCCCTCGCTGTGGCCAGGTCAAGTTCAACCTCGCTGGCCGCCCCGGTCTCACCCACACCAAGTCCCTCCCACGTGCTGGTGCCATGTGCCTGCAGCGCAAGCAAGCCCGACAGAAGATGATGCACGACAGCGACGTCCATGTTCGCGGGGCTATCGACATTGTCAAGGGCCTGGAGAGCAAGCGTCAGCGACGTAAGGAGAAGTTCCATCAAAAGTACTGCAACCGTGCACGACGAGGCCAGATCCCTGAGCGGAAACCTGTCCCCGGCCGTGGCACGGAACGCATGCGAGAACTCGGCCTCTTGATGGCCGGCAAGAAAGACCAGGGCCACTATGTCATCTCTGTCTAAGCACACTTGTCGTGTTGCATAAAGACCATCCATGCATTGCCTAGATGCAAGATTTGGCATGGCCAAAGACGGTCATGCACGATATACCTACGATTTAACTTGATAACGTTTTCTTTTTCCCTTTCTCGGCCAGGTCCCCGGGACTGGGCCACATGTATCTACTGGGACTTATGGATGCCCGATACAAAGGTTTCCTGTATATATCTTTTACTTTTTTTTTATTATCAGTGTTCAAAGCGGCCGGACAACGCTCGCTATCGGCGGAGAGGAGCCTTTTGTTTAAACTATCTGGATACCCGATACAGCACATTGGGAAAATGGGTCACCTGCTCGGCGTTGGATGAGAGGCTATGATGATATGCATCTACAGGATATCAATAACGACTATGATACACCTTGCAACTATTTTCGTTTGACTGTGATGAAACTTGATTGATCTGTCTGATTTGTAAGAAACGCATCTCAACTCTTCGACTGAGTTCTCCGATATGCACCTCTATCTGGTGTGAGGATCTGGTGTGAGGTGTAGAGTAGAAATTCCGGTGGGATGGCCGAATATCGGAAGTGGCGAGATGTGGATGTTGACAGGTCGAGACTGGTTGTGAAGGGAAGAATGATTTAGTTTATGCAAGTGTGATGAAATAAATCGAATGATAATACAGAAGCCGAAAATAAAGACTCGTAATGGGTGTGCTACGTGATCTCTTTGTTGTATGTCTTCCGATGCATTTCCATTTCCTCGCGTGTTCCGAAGGACAGCGTGACATGCGACCATGGATGCCTTAGAAATCAGGCCAAATAAGCGTCACCCTTTCTTGCCAGCTTTTGATCAAGCCCATGAACGCCTTCCTCATAATCCACCCAGTTCGCATTCAACGACGCCAGCCTCCACGACGAATATCCCCCAAGCGGCTTCGCCGAATATAATCCATCGACTTTGCCTTTTATTTAATACGACTATCTAATACATCTGCATCATGTGGATTGTCAACTGGTGTATGTGCTTGCCTCGATGCGCCGCCTACAAGCGATTTGGATTTGGATGGGCTGACACGTGCTCTGGATAGTCTACGATGTGCTGTCCTCACTTGGACTTCTTAACAAGCACGCGAAGCTCTTGTTCTTGGGTCTTGACAATGCCGGAAAGACCACTCTTCTCCATATGCTGAAGGTGCGTCGAGATTTGTCTGCTGGATGGATCATGGGTCGCCCTGATTCACACCGACGGCAATGGTAGATTTGGAGGAACATTTGTACTGACGATAGATGCACAGAACGACCGTGTTGCCATTCTCCAGCCTACTCTTCACCCCAGTACGTTCTATAAGAACTCCCTGCCTTGTCGCTGTGGAATGTGTTGTACTGACTCGCCGTAGCATCCGAGGAGCTCGCCATCGGCAACGTTCGATTCACCACTTTCGATCTGGGCGGTCACCAGCAGGGTAAGTGATGCTATTGCCTCGTATCGCGACTATAAATGGCTAATGGTTATCGTGATAGCCCGCCGTATCTGGAGAGACTACTTCCCCGAGGTCAACGGTGTCGTCTTCCTCGTCGACGCTAAGGACCATGAGCGATTCTCAGAGGCCAAGGCTGAGCTCGATGCCCTCCTCTCCATGGAGGAGCTCTCCAAGGTCCCCTTCGTCATCCTCGGAAACAAGATTGACCACCCCGATGCCGTCTCGGAGGACGAGATGCGACACCAGCTTGGACTCTACCAGACAACCGGCAAGGGCAAAGTTCAGCTTGAGGGTATCCGACCGATTGAGCTGTTCATGTGCTCCGTGGTGATGCGACAAGGTTACGGTGACGGTATACGCTGGCTTTCGCAGTACGTGTAAGGGGCGAAGGAGAGAAGGGATTGGGAGTAGGTGGGAGAGATCTACAGAGGTATACCAGATGTCGAGAGTTCGGGGGGAAGAGCAGGGGAGGACTTGTGACTATCCACTGTTTATGAGATTCAGAATTCTCCTTTAGGCGAACCTTGGTCGTGCAATTCTACAACAGCATCTTGCTACACAGGCTATCAACCGAGTTGTGTCGTTGGGAAATACCCCTGATGGAAAAATAAGGAAAAAATAGACCCCGACCCCTGGTGGCATCTGGGCAAGGGTGCAGCAAGGGGAGGCGACGGGGATCCACGATGCTCATGAACGCCGATATTTGTAGGTGGGGAGACATGATGACGTGCACCGTTTTGTGAATGGAGCCAAGAGGCGTAACTAGAGGAGTTTGGATGTATACCCGTTCTGTGCCTCACTCGCATCTGCTGTTTTCCTTGTCTCTCCCATTCTCTCCTGATACCAGACCAGGTGTTCTTTAGTTGGGAGAGCCATGACCTCGGCTCGCCAAGGGCGAACTGGTATGGATAAGGATGGACCCCCGAATGGCAACTTACAAGGCCGGGTTTCCATTGGCTGTGGATTTCGTTGGGGTAAAGTACAGAGGTAGCTCAGGCTGACCAGCTCCGGGAGACCTACTGATGTCATTTCCTCACGTTGTCTATTCACGAGGTACTTTACCCAACAGACAGCCTGTGATAAAGCGCATTCCTTCTCCCTTTTCTCGCCTCGTCCATGCCAATCTGTTGCAATCTCCCCTGAAAATTTTCACTGTCAGCGATGGGTTAGGAATTGCTAAACCCGTCCGTCATGTCGTCGCCGTATGCCTCTTTGCTCCCTCGCGATCCCGTCTACGGCTTTCCACCCGAGTCCTTCGACCCCTCCCATCTACCAGACGTCGACACTGAATTCGTCGACGCGCAAGATCTAGAAGCCTTCGAAAAGGCGCTCCAAGCCCCGGATCCGCTCCAGAGCCCGTCCGACGATGCGGGTGCCCGGTCGCCTCGCAGTCCTAGCTCGTTTAGCCTGACCAAGAGGCCGTCGCAGGCTGAGGGCGGCCTTGCCGATGATGTGGCAGCCGTTGCAGCCGCTGCAGGCGCCGCTTCCGGCGATCTTCCCGTGTTATCGTCGTCGAGTCAGGGACACCCGAGCCAAGGGACGTTTATCACGGCGCAGAACGATTGGGCCCCTGTGAACCCTAGAGTTTATCGCCATCGACGCGGATCTAAGCGACACAAGAGAAAGCGCCGCAACGGCAAGGGAGCCGTTGAGGGTCTGCTGGGAACACGGACCAAAGACGAGACCCGCGAAGGATATTTATACCAAGTATCGAAATGGCCGCTGCTCTTCTTTGTGTTTGCATGGTTGACCGGCCTTGCCGTTGCCTATCTCTCGACGAGATTGTATATTTGGGTTTATGAACACTTTTTCACCTGGCGTGGAAAGCGAGAAACCCTCCGACGGAACCTACGAAATACCGTACACTACGAAGATTGGGTTACCGCCGCGAAGGAGCTCGACAATTACCTGGGCCGGCAAACCTGGAAGGAGGAGAATGATTTCGCATACTACGATTCCAAGACGGTCCGCAAGGTGTGGGAGCAGATGAGGAAGACGAGACTCCGAGCCGAAGAGCAAGAAGAGAAGGGTGATAATAGCGATGGAGGCAAGGCCGTGGATGATCTGAAGACTCTGATCGAGGCCTGCGTCAAGAACAACTTTGTTGGAGTGGAGAATTCGAGGCTATACAGCCAGACGTACTTTGGGACGAAGAATCTGGTGCAAAACTTTCTTGATGAAGGTGAGTGTTTCCTATTCTACCTATGGAATTACGACTAACAAGGAGCAGAGCAAAAGAGCATCAAGTTCCTTGCTAGCACCAAGCAGCTAGAGATGGAGCAGAAGCGGGTTCTTTTCAAGCACGTCTACGCCAACTATGGACGAACAGCGCTTTGCTTGTCAGGAGGTGCAGCCTTTGCATACTACCATATTGGAGTTGTCAGGGCCCTTCTGGACGCTGATCTCCTTCCGGATGTCATTACTGGTACCAGCGGCGGAGCATTGATTGCAGCCCTGGTGGCCACCCGCACGAATGAGGAGCTTGACCAACTGCTTATCCCAGCACTTTCAGAGCGCATCAACGCTTGCCGTGAGCCCTTCACTGTTTGGCTTCCGCGATGGTGGAAGACAGGAGCCCGCTTCGACTCGGTTGACTGGGCTCAGCGATGTGGCTGGTGGACGCGAGGTTCAATGACATTCCGAGAGGCATATGAGCGGACAGGTCGCATCCTCAACGTGACCTGTGTGCCAGCTGATCCTCACTCACCTACTATCCTCTGCAACTACCTCACAAGTCCCGACTGTGTCATCTGGTCGGCAGTTTTGGCATCGGCTGCAGTGCCTGGCATTCTGAACCCGGTTGTCCTCATGATGAAGACTCGAGACGGTACATTGGAGCCATACTCCTTCGGCCACAAGTGGAAGGACGGTAGTCTGCGGACAGACATTCCCATCAAGGCGCTGAACACACACTTTAACGTCAACTTTACTATTGTCAGCCAGGTCAACCCGCACATTAACCTCTTCTTCTTCTCCTCTCGAGGCTCGGTTGGCCATCCAGTAACACACCGCAAGGGACGTGGATGGCGAGGTGGATATCTCATGTCGGCGTTTGAGCATTACCTCAAGTTGGACATGAACAAGTGGCTCAAGTTTATCCGTCACGCTGAGCTGCTGCCACGCCCGCTTGGCCAAGATTGGAGCCAGCTGTGGTTACAAGAGTTCAGCGGAACTATCACGATCTGGCCCAAGTCTAGAATTTCGGACTTTTGGCATATCTTGACGGATCCTGATGCACCTCGTCTTTCACGGATGATTCACGAGGGCAAGCAGAGTGCATTCCCAAAGCTCAAGTTTATTGCGAACCGTCTCATGGTTGAGAGATTGATTGAACAAGGTCGCCGCGACTCTCGCCCGTGGGTGCGTAGGGGAAGCATCCAGACCATTCTCAGTGAGGAGGATCTTAGAAACATCCTTGTCGAGGAGATGGGCACTGGAGCGACGACAGAGGAGGAGACTGATGTGGACGACCTCAGCGGGCTTGGACTTGGTATGACAACCTTGGACGAGGACACGTTTTACGAGGAGCCTAGGGAGAAGAGCGATTCAAGTCACGGAGACGCCAGCGAGTAAGCAGCGAGCAGATGTGAAAGAGGAGGACAGAATGTCATAGCGTAGCGTGTGATGGTTGCTTTGCTTTGGTCATGTTTGGCGTTTGGGAGGATGTACCATTGGGAACAAAGAACTGCCTATTTATAATAGGGAGCCAGAATCTGTACTGTAGGATTAGAGGGACTGTTGCTTTAGGTCATATTCACATGTAGCGAGAAAGAGTTTCTTTGTCAATGAATCATTAATCTTGTAAGTGAAAACTGGGAGGTTTTGAAGGTGAAAATGGACAAGGTTTCTGTTGCAAAGTTAGACTTGGCTAGAATGTAAAATGGAGGCGAATAGACTGGACAACGGCATAGGTAGGTAAGCTACAGGGCTGACCACGCTAATAATAAAGTGAGAGGGCTGCGCTTCTAAAATTGAACTGGAAAGTGAGAGTGAGAGTGAG